>QMIH01003001.1:32007-47240 GCA_003987875.1 Clarias batrachus
CACTCTGTAGGGCACTAGAACATAGTGCTGTTTAACTCACTCACTCTGTAGGGCACTAGAACATAGTGCTGTTTAACTCACACACTCTGTAGGGCACTAGAACATAGTGCTGTTTAACTCACACACTGTAGGGCACTAGATACAATCAGGCACTTGCAGAATTATTTATTTCTTTATGCTGTATTATTGAAGAAATTGCAACTTGAAATTCTGTAATAGACCCAGAAAAGCTAAGCACATTATATTTCTAAAGCAATTTCTACAGAAAGTTGTTTTATTGTTCAACATTAAATGTATATACTTATTTCATAGGTTATATTTATGCGGTGGCAAGTTGATTATACACAAAGCTGTTAAACTTTTATTTTTAACAACACAATTTAATCTACTCTAATCCATTACCAGAATGGGAAGAATATTCTCAATACAATCTTTTTTAGACAGTTATTAATTAATCCACTTAATCTCAAATATCATTTTAAATCATCAATTGGGGGAGGGGGAGGGGGAGGGGGGGGGTCCTATCCCATCCCATCCCATCCCATCCCATCCCAGGAGCCTTGGGACACGAGGTGGGGTACACCCTGGACATGGTGCCAATCCATCGCAGGACACACACACACACTATACCGCTCAAAAGAGATCACTTCAAATTTCTTTGTTTTTCTTCAGTGATCTATTTTCTACATTGTACAACACTGGGGAATTAAAAACACAATTGTCCTTCTGTGCCTCCCAAGCAGCCCTGGGAAAGTCTGATCACGTTTAATCCGTATCAGCGAGGTGTGATTTCAAGAATATATAATTTTATTAGATCATTTGGTGATTGTAAAACCACTAAAGCCAGCTCTGCTTGTGAAAATGAACTGGGATTGCAGTTGAGTGAAGAATGTTGGGAGAAAGCCATAGACGGAATACGCTCCAGCTCTTCTTGAGCCCGCCTCAGTCTTATTCAGTTTAATGTTTTGAGTCCATTATTCCAAATCAAGGCTAGCTGAAATATTTCCTGATGTTGAGGATAAATGTGACGGCTCTCCCTGTAATTTAAGTCATATGTTCTTTTTGTGCCCAAACTTGCATAACTTTAACAGGTTTTTTCAATCTTTTTCAAACTATACTTGGGATACAGTTGAAGCCATGTCCAGTAACTGCTATATATGGTATTACAGATGATTCAGTTCCATTGAGTTCTGCACATAAAGATGCCGCCTTCTCTTCTCATTTAATCTCGTAGTGGATTAAAGCTTTATTATTTTTTTTCTTAAGGTAGAAAAGATAATGTACTGTACACACTGAGAGGTTCTACTAATATTTTCTTTTACAAATGCCAACCACTTATTGCTTATTTTGCAAATTTACAGGTACTGCCTAAATGATTATTTAAACTGGGTCATGCACCATAGTGTGTGTATGACCAATCTAATTCACACAGATTAGTTTGAGCTGAAGAATGCAGGTGTCTGTGTGTGCGCGTAGGCTTTTGTGCATGTTTTAGTGTATGTTCGGGGGGTGGGTGGGAAGTCTAAAATTTTTCTTCTCATTTGATAATAATAATAATAATACATTTACTTTTATTTGATATGTTAGTGTATGACAATTGTTCAATTAAAAAAAAACAATAATACATTAAAATAACTAATAAGTACCGCTTGTGCATTTTGGACACTCAAACAACTACATAACTTTATCACGTGTGTTAGTTTATATTATTATTTTATCAGCATAAGGTAAATGTAACAGTGTTGGGTAGTTTATTAAATAGAGTTTACAGTGTAGAATGTATTGTTGTCAGAGGGTTTATTGCTAAGTCTTAACACACTTACAGTCAACTCCTCTGTAGCTCTGTTTTCAGAGTCTCTGTGTAACGGCTCGAATCAACACGGCAGCTTTAATGATCTGATACTTTAAGTTACAGACCAGTTAAATATATTTACACGCGCGCACACATGGTCACAATGTTATAGTAAACAGTTCATGCGTGCACAGATGTTAACTATACAAATGACAGATTAACTGAGACTGAGCATGGGAGACGATTACTTATAATCCCACAGCTCAAGAGAGAGAGAAGAACCAGAATTTGACTTCTACTGTTGCGGCACCCGGCAAGGTTGAGAAGGATGAGGGAGTATTTTCTGGATTAGGGTTTTGCGTTTACTGGCTTTACGCCACTAAGTGGCGCTATAACCAAAGACTGAGGCCTCAGGCCTTAGTTCATTTTCTTAGTTCAAGCATTAATGAGCTGCACCTCATTGACAGATGCACATGATACTGTAGCATATAAATTCAAGTCAAACATTATAATCAAGCTAACGCATAATCACAGTACTAAAATTACAGCACATTTAGAATTTTAATTAAATACAGTCATTTCTTATTTACATTGAATTTAACGAAAGTAAATGTTAACACAGTGAGACCTTAAAATTTAATCACGTGTAATTAGAAAATCCACAAAAGGGTTTTGTCATCTTATACTTTGTCTTTTTTTTTTAATTTATAGGAGATTTATTTACTGAAATAAATGAAACTAAATGACCATAAAATTCAAACATATACTGATGTCAGTCAGCAGTGTTTTTGCATTCTTCTAATTATAATTTTCTTTAATAAATAATGAAAAAAATGTCTGTACATTTTATACATTCTAGTAGCACAGATTTAGTCGAAGTGCATGAGTGCTGATTTGAACTTGAATATAAACAGACAGGATCCGCCATTAATTTCCATCAACTTGCTTGTGGTGAAAAAAAAAGTATTTTTTTCCAAAATGTTTATTGCCAAATAAATGTTTTGTTATAAAATTAATGTTAACAATAATAAACCGACGTATATCAGATACATGATCCTTATGCTCCTCATACGCATGGTGACGTGGACAGTGAGAATGGGTTGTGGATAATGTGGATTCTTGCGAATCAGGCAACTGCATTTGATCAGGTGTGTCTCCCCTGCGTACATTTCCCTCTCCGCGCGTGCACGCAACATCCTTCTCAAGTCAAGTAGGCTTTTATTGTCAATTCAACCATATACAGTTCAGTACACAGTGAAACGAAACAACGTTCCTCCAGGACTAAGGTGCTACATACATGCAACAACATAAATTAACAACACACTTTACCGGAACGAGCTAGCTAACTAAGAAATCTAATTAGCTGACTAGCTCAGATTTGACAGATTTACATTTTTTAAGTTAACCTAAAACTATTTCTATACAAAAAGAGACAACAATAGACAACAGACAACAAAGTGCACGTGCAAATGTGCAAACAAAGAGCGACAGAATTCAATTTTATTTGTATAGCGCTTTTAACAATTGACATTGTCGCAAAGCAGCTTTACAAGAAGTAAGTTTGTATGAAATGTGAATGTATATGAATCAAAATGATAAGATTGTCCCTGATGAGCAAGCCGAGGGCGACGGTGGCAAGGAAAAACTCCCTGAGATGGTAATAGGAAGAAACCTTGAGAGGAACCAGACTCATTTGGGTGAAAACAGATCAGCATAATACTGTGTAAGACTGGAAGTTCAGTATAACAGGAGATGTGTTTAAATTAAATGGACACCAATTTGTTCCTGGAAGCTCAGGTAGACTGTAGGAAATTCCAGTCCTGAACTATCGAACGACTGAAGTCACAGGTCCCCAGAGAACAGCTGTGTGCATCAGTCAAGGACAGGACAGTCTTTGTGGAAACTATCCCCAGCCACCACACGCATCCCAGGCAGACCACACGGGGCATCCATGCGACGAGATCTCCAACCAGAAGCAGGRCTYCAGGAYGRGTTRGACRRSTCMAGARGGCAGAGGGGTCTGGATCACTGGCAGCTCAGGAGCGACATGTATAGGAGAGACAGGGAGAGGGAAAAGGAGAGAGGAGAGAGCAGAAGAGAAGGAGAGATGGCAGTTAGGTCTGGTCACAGTCAAACATGTATAAGCTGAATGTATATTTAGTGCAAAGTGCAAGCAGGGACTCCGGCAGGACGAACTATAACAATATAACTAAAAGGGAGAGCCAGAAGGAAACACAGACATGAGGGGGAACTGAGATGTAAAACAACCAATCACCTCACCGTCAACAAACCTGAGTGATCAATGAGAGTGGGGAGGACAGCATCTAAACATACCAGTTCACCAGAATACTCTACGTCCATGAGTCCCCCAGATCTGCTCCTTTACCTAAGGTTAATCTATTTACAGAAATGCTGTTAATGACTGTAAATAAATAGGTTTTTAATCTAAAAATAGGTTTTAGACATAAACCCTGAGACTGTGTCTGATGGGTCATTCATGAACGATTCGTTCTTTTTTAATNTCACCTCACCGTCAACAAACCTGAGTGATCAATGAGAGTGGGGAGGACAGCATCTAAACATACCAGTTCACCAGAATACTCTACGTCCATGAGTCCCCCAGATCTGCTCCTTTACCTAAGGTTAATCTATTTACAAACATGCTGCGCTAAATAAATAGGTTTTTAGCCTAGACTTAAACACTGAGACTGTGTCTGAGTCCCGAACATTAATAGGAAGACTATTCCAGAACTTTGGGGCTTTGTAAGAAAAAGCTCCGCCCCCTGCTGTAGTTTTAATAATATGTGGTACTGACAGGCAGACTGCATTCTTTGATGGAAGTAGGCGTGGCGGATYRTAAGACACTAACAGTTCACTCAGATACTGCGGCGCGAGACCATTTAGTGCTTTAAATGTCAAAAGTAGTATCTTAAAATCTATGCAAAATTTCACATGGAGCCAATGCAGTGTAGATAAGATAGGAGTGGTGTGCTTGAATCTTCTGGTTCTAGCAAGGACTGCTCCATTCTGTACTAACTGAAGCATGTTTATACACCTTGTTGAACAACCAGTCATGAACTAGTTTTTCTGCATAATTTAGTGACGACATGTTTATCTTGTCAATATTTCTAAGGTGAAAGAAAGCTATCCTGGTGATATTATCTACATGAGCTTCAAATGAAAGGCTGGAATCTATAATCACACCGAGGTCTTTTACTGTTGCACTTGATGGAACAGAAAGGCCATCTAAAGTTACAGTGTGATCAGAAAGCTTACTTCTAGCTACTTGTGTTCCTATGACCAGAACTTCTGTCTTATCAGGATTAAGCAGAAGAAAATTAATTAACATCCAATCCCTTATGTCCTGCACACACTGCTCAATTTTAGCAAACTNCGATCAGTCAAATAGGATCTGAGCCACAAGAGGGCAGTTCCCTTAATTCCTACTACCTTTTCTAATCTGTGAAGGAGAATACTATGATCAATGGTGTCAAAAGCTGCACTGAGGTCCAGTAACACAAGTATAGTGACGCAACCCTGATCAGAGGCCCATAGGAGGTCGTTTACTACTTTAACAAGTGCTGTCTCTGTGCTGTGATGAGGCCTAAATCCTGACTGATACAGTTCATTTATGTTATTTCTGTGTAGATGTGAACATAGCTGCTATGATACTACCTTTTCCAGAATCTTGGAGATAAAGAGAAGGTTTGATATTGAATGACAAACACAACAACGTAACACATTACAGAACTTTGATTGAAAAAAATTAATAATAATAATAATATTGTGCGCAAATAGCAAAATGAAATAAATATTGTGCAAACTTTGCAAAGACCAGTTCAGGTCTGATCAATTTGAAATGGTTGTAGATCAGGGTGATTGTGCATGAGTGTTTTTATCAGGTCAGTCCTGATGTTATTTAGTTCGTCTGAATGATTTGTGTGCGTCTGTGCGCGTATGTGTTTGTGTTTATCAGTCCAGTCCCTTTGTGTTGAGGAGATGGATGAGTAAAAACTGTTACATAGCGTGGATGTGAGGCCCGAATTCTTCGCTACCTTTTTCCAGATGACAGGAGGGTGAAGAGTGAGTGTGACAGGTGTGTCCGGTCAGACAGACGAACTCTTCAGAGGGTGGTGCGATCAGCTGAGCGCATCATCCACACTGAGCTCCCTGACCTGCACTCGATCTACAGCAAGCGGTGCTGGACCAAGGCCAGGAAGATCATGAAGGACCTCAGTCACCCCAGCAATGGACTGTTCTCTCTGTTGAGGTCAGGAAAGCGATTCCGCTCCCTGAAGACCAATACAGAGAGACTGAGGAGGAGCTTCTTCCCGCAGGCGATACGGTCTCTTAATCAGTACACCACACAGTACTGATCCATTTTGCACATCTACATATGTTTCTGCACTCCCTCTGGACATTCTAGATATTCAATGACACTAGTGGTCACTGCACACCTGCACACTCATGGACATTTTGCACATAAGACACTTTAAATATGCACACAAGCCACTTTAATATGACACTTTACTGCATATTTGCACACCCCTGGACCTTCCGTTCTTTTATGTTCATTCCCACAATTCTATATTTTCTATTGTACAGCTAGGTTTTTCTTATTTTCTTATATTTTTCTTATATCTTCCTATAGTGTATATTTTGTAGGAATGGCAGCAGGCAGGTGTGAGCGCATCTGCACGCACAGTGAGGCGTGACTTTTGGAAAATGGCCTGGTGTCAAGAAGGGCAGCAAAGAAGCCACTTCTCTCCAAAGAAAACATCAGAGACAGATTGATCTTCTGTAAAAAGTATGGCGAATGACTGCTGAGGACTGGGGTAAAGTCATATTCTCGGATGAAGCCTCTTTCCGATTGTTTGGGGCATCTGGAAAAAGGCTTGTCCGGAGAAGAAAAGGTGACGCTACCATCAGTCCTGTGTCATGCCAACAGTAAAGCATCCTGAGACCATTCATGTGTGGGGTTGCTTCTCATCCAAGGGAGTGGGCTCCTCACAATTCTGCCCAAAAACACAGCCATGAATAAAGAATGGTACCAAAACACCCTCCAACAGCAACTTCTTCCAACAATCCAACAACAGTTTGGTGAAGAACGATGAATTTTCCAGCACGATGGAGCACCGTGCCATAAGGCAAAAGTGATAACTAAGTGGCTCCAAAACGTTGAAATTTTGGGTCCATAGCCTGGAAACTCTCCAAATCGAGAACTTGTGGTCAATCCTCAAGAAGCGGGTGACCAAACAAAAACCCACTAATTCAGACAAACTCCAAGAAGTGATGATGAAAGAATGGGTTGCTATCAGTCAGGATTTGGCCCAGAAGTTGATTGAGAGCAGCCCAGTCGAATTGCAGAGGTCCTGAAAAAGAAGCGCCAACACTGCAAATACTGACTCTGCATAAATGTCATGTAATTGTCGATAAAAGCCTTTGAAACGTATGAAGTGCTTGTAATTATATTTCAGTACATCACAGAAACAACTGCAACAAAGATCTAAAAGCAGTTTAGCAGCAAACTTTTTGAAAACTAATATTTGTGTCATTCTCAAAACTTTTGATCACTTTTCAACACTGTTTTTTGTCTTGTAACATAATGCAATAATGCAGATCAAATATAATAATTTTTATCATGAATAAAAAAGGAATATTTAGACACTTACATGAAATATATTTCACTTAAATCACAGATTAAAACAAGGGAAGAAGACGTGCTGAGCTTCAGTTCATTTTGATGGGAACAAAAGGTCTAGGAAGGAAGACATCAGTTTTCGTTATTTTACAAAATCTGAATATATTCAGTAAATTTATGAATTACACTTAAAGTATCAAATCCAACTATATACAAACTATAATTGCTACCGTTAAACATTTTTATTTTTATGTATTTTATGTTTTGCTGGCGAAATACATTTTAGACAGAAGCGTCTGCTCTGTCTTGTAAATTTGTTTTAAACCCCACAATTCTGCCAATTCCCCCATCAGCGAAACCGGTTTGATAACTTTCTATCGTGAATGAAAGATGAGAAGACGGATTATAGTAACTGGGGATCTGCGGGTGTTCACCTCGGAGCGCGCTGTCGTGTTGTATTCAGCTAGTAGACTAAATATTTGTGTGTTGCATTTCTGGGGGAGTATTTCTGCAGTTTTATCGATAAATCTGTTCATATCTGCCCGCACATTTATCCGCCTTTTGATCAACGCCACTCACTTTCACTTTGCAAAAGGCAGTATTTACTGTTTACTGTATATTAAAAGCACACACACTCACATTCATCTATTACAATAGATGAAAGATATATTGTAAAACAAAATAAAAATTCATGTTTGCTTCAGCATTGGAAACAATATTGTTTTAGGCTAACCTTATACACTTTTGTATTCTTTGTTGTACTTTTGTCTTTTTGCACACGCATGTGCATCTTTAAGTTTGAACAGAAAATAATAGTGAGCTGGTAGGCACATTGTTTTTTTTTATATATAACTTAAACAGCTGAATGAAGTTAAATTTACACAATAAATTAATAATTGCATTTGCTTTAGACGTGTACACTCATGTGTAAATAGCTTTTTCAA
Organism: Clarias batrachus; assembly: GCA_003987875.1. NCBI lineage: Eukaryota > Metazoa > Chordata > Actinopteri > Siluriformes > Clariidae > Clarias > Clarias batrachus. The sequence continues at coordinate 40,385 of QMIH01003001.1, forward strand.
TGTCTATACTCTAATCACTCTAAACACAATCTATGGGTTTTTTTATGCGATTTTTATAAATAAATAAATAAAACTAGTTATTGCATTATGTTTTGAGACATCCTTAGTTTACCTTAGTTTACCAGGGGATAATTGATAATCAATGTTAATATTTTGACTCACCTCAGATATGGATAGTAATCTGAAACATGCAACTTTCCATGTCCACTTGCTCTAACATTAACCTAGAACATAGATTTTGTTTACGTGTCTATGCTGAATTGTAGTTGGCGCTCAATGCATTACATGTGTGATGGCAAAAAGTTATGATGTGAACTTGAGCGTGTGAAAAAATTAACTGAAACTCTGTGTATACTTCCCTCACACATATATACTGTACACTTAAAAAGTATATACAGTGGAACCTCGAACTTCGAGTAATGTGGTTTACGAGTGTTCCGCAAACCGAGCAAAGATTTTTACTACATTTTTAATCGGAAACCGAGCAAGTATTAGTTTACGAGCGCCGAGTATCATGTATCACGCATGCGACTCTTATTTTGACACAGAGCGTCACTCTCTCACCTCTCTCACACCAGTCTCGGCGAGATTTCTTTTTTCCCAGTTAAAACGGTGTTTCCACTGTGTGTCCGTTTGTTGTGAAACTTAAAAAGTGATTTCGGTAATATTCGCTCATGCCATTGTCAGAGAGATTTCTTTTTTTCCTGTTAAAACGGTGTTTCCGTTGTGTGTGTGTGTGTGTGTGTGTGTGTGTGTTTGTTGTGAAATTTAAAAAGCGAGATGGGGAGAGGGAGGAGGAGTTTTTACTGTGTAAAACGAGGCGAGGGAAGGGGCTAATTCCACACACACACACGGCGCCTGCGCGCACAACACTCATCTGTCTGGATTTATTTGTACTTTTTTTTTAAAGGTAAAGTGCAGATTCATTTGTTTATTTTCATTTTATAGATTGTATAATTTTTTTTATGTATTTATTTTTTGGGTCTGTGGAATGAATAATTTGAATTTTCATTATTTCTTATGAGAAATGATTTGGTTTATGAGTTTGTTTTGGAACACGAGCCCACTTCCGGAATGAATTATGCTCGTAATCCAAGGCTCCACTGTACTTGTAGAACGCGGAATGTCTCCTTTTACATAAACTAATGGAAAACAAATTTCAGATGATGTAATTTGCATGAAACGTGAATATACTGTATACGCATTCTCTGCAGCTGAGATTTCAGTCTTTTTGCAGAATCTCCCTTTGCGCCATTTGGCAGTCATTTCAGGGATGACTTTAAAAGGCGACTTTTAAAGATTTAAATCTCCTGCTGTCGTGCTGCTGCGGCGGTAAAGCACATTCTGTTCAGGAAGTTGGAGTGACAAGGCAAGATATGGTAGAGTTAAATGGAGAGAAATGGTCCGCTCTGGTGACCTCTAACAGGAGAAGCCAGATGAAGAAGAAAGGGATGCTTTAAGTTGCATTCACTCCCCTCTAGAATCCAGCACTTATGAGACAGGAAAGCTATTGGGTAGCTCCGATTTTCATATTATAAATTTAAACTGTTTGTTGAAAAAATATAGAATCATTGACCATTTGCTTCTTTCTGATGCAGGTATGAATTGACCAGTCTCCACCTGCTGTCCTCTTTCCTACAATTCCTAAATTTACCTCTGCGAGAACATTGGGAGATTTAACAACGATGAATTCAGATGAGATCAAATGTGAGAATTTGGGACCCATAGAGATCTCTAGTACTCACCAAATATCATCAGGTACTTCCCACACCAACAACTTTCAGAGTTAAATGCAAAAATAATATATTCATTGGTAACAGTCTGGGATATTCTGAAATACATTAAAATAGAAAAATCTGTAATGATATTATTACACATTTTCATAAGCTGTACACATTTTTCAGCTTTACAGAAATCACAATCTAGATTTAGTGTAAGTCACTGTTGAGAAACAGTTCCCTAAGACAACAGAAAGAAAACTTCAGAGGAACTAGACTCACTGGGAACCAGTTTTCTTGTGGGTGACACCATGTTGTGCCACAGTCTTGTGCAGGAAACTCCTGGTATAGGACTATGTCGAGCCTGGTCTCTGTTTACCAAAAAGGGGGAGGGTTGAAATTGGGGATACAGAGGATGGGGGAGCTGGTGAGGAGGGGTTTTAGCTGTTGAAATGCTTTTTCCGTGCAAACTCCGTTCCCGTGTAAACTCCGTTTGTTCCTTCCTAAGGAGATCTGAGAGGGGTGCTGAGGAGGAGTTGGGTACAAATATTTTGTAATAGCTTGCTGTTTGTCATGGGTTGTTGGTAGGTGCAGACTGCTTCAACCATCTTCTCTTGGGGGTTTTAACAGTCCATAGCAATCCGGTACCCCAGGTACTGTTTCTTGGTCATCCTCAGGTGACACTTACTTGGGTTTTCTGTCAGTCACGCTTTTCTTTGCTCTTTGAGCAACGAAGGGAGGTGATGTAGGTGGTGCCAGTCAGTCGCAGGAGTGAACGACTACATCGTCTAAATAGGCCATGGAATACAGTTAATGATGCCAGAGCACTACGTCCTTAAGATGTTGAAACGTGGCTGGGGATCAATGCAGGCCCTGTATGGCCAATGGTTTTGCTCCGTACTGAAGGCCGTCTTATCTTTTGCCTTAGGCGGTGAGAGTCACTGCCAATTGCTCTTCGTTAAACATAACGTGGAAATGAAACGAGTCTTTCCTAGTCATTCGATGAGGTTGTAGATGGGTGTAGAATTCTGAGATTTGGTTCAGACACCTAGTCTTTACACAGCCAGATTGATCCATTGAGCTTGGGGACTCCATTGATGGATTTGGTTAATAGCCTCTTGTATGATGACGATGGTCCTACGGTGCTCTGTAGGGACATTGACCAACAATCATACCTGATGTCAGGTGTCATGACACAAAAGGTGAGTTAGCATCGGTTTGGTGGAGAAGGTGGTGTTCAGACTACCTGAGGTTTTCTCCCTGCTGGAACTTATCTAATCCCTGTGGCTCAGAATAAACAGAAGCAAGAGCTGAAATGACAGGAAGGAGTACGTTTTTAAATAAATTGACATGGCATTGCTCAGGCCTTTTTCCTCTTACCCAGCTGTTGCAGTTTACAGGCCCCACCCATTCACTGATAGTGTAAAGTGTACAGGGCCTACCACCTGGCCAGAAACATGCAGTTGGTACTGGATACTTGAAGGAGCACTCCGTCATCTGGCTGGAAATCATGATTGTGCTGGCCGGTTGTATGCTTGTCATTGATCAGTGATTTTTGTACTATAGGGAATATGTGGCTGATCTTGGTTTGCATATGTTGCAAATATTACTTTTTAAATTATCTAATTACATTACAAAATTACTGTCTTCAAAACGTAATCAGTTACATTACAGAGTTACTTTTTGATAAGTACTTTTCCATTGCAGAAAATGAAAACTCCTTTGTGCTTCCTCATGCATGTTGTTTTAGTCAAGACCTTTATAATTATTCTACCATCATCACTCAGTGAAGTTTGGCCCATAATCTGTTAACTACTAATACCCCTATCTCACCTACATGGTTTCACACGGTGGCCATAAGTACGGTTCTTCATGATTTACCGCAAGTTTTGGCTCTGTGATTAGGTTTCCATCTTTCCGCGCGTCCTTCCTCTCATAGTCAAACCATATAGGTGAGATAGGGGTATAAAAGCAGGAATAACAGAGGGGGACGGGTTATCGGGGATGGGGCTTGTAGGATGATTTCCTTTCTCACACACACACACACGCACACACACTCATACACAAATAGATTGGGAATGATTGCTGTCTGGCTCACGGATCATAAATAAATTTTAATATTTTAAATAAATAAATTGTCTGAATAACGGATTACATTTTTGAAAAAGTAACTAAGTAAGTGAGTACTTGAATCGCGGACCTAACGTGTTTGATTACTCGTTACATCAGAAAAGTAATCCGAGTACTCTAACGCGCTACTTTGTAACGTGTTACATCCAACACTGTTCACTATAGACCAAAACTGTTCTTCACAGTCCTCTTTTGCCAAATACAGCATTTTCTTGGGTCTTCTTCTGAACAGCATGTCATGTAGTGGAGCCTTGCAGAATTTTCCTGACATTTCTCCCTGCCAGGGCCCCATCCCTCTCATCTGAGACACGCCACAGCATAATCTTGAGAGCCTGATCGAAGCGCTCACCAGTCTGTCGGTTTGGAGATGGTAACGCCGAGGTTTAGTGTTGCTTAACCTGAAACAGCTAACAGAGATCTGAAATTAATTAAAAGAGGAGGACCAGCTCTCTCACAATGTTCTTGGAGGTCGATTTTTCGTGGAGGAATGGCGTAATGCATCACAATCTGTGCATCTATGCAATCTATGCATGCTGCCAGCCAGCCAGAGAGAGTTGGGTTGTCCCGCCCATTTTAAATGTGTGGTGGAGCTGACCATGGTGCTAAGTGGTCTCTTCCACTGTGTTTTTTCCCGATCGAGTGAGAAACTTGTCTACAATAAGAAACGCTGGCTATAGGCCCACCCTCACAAATTGCAGGTCAGCCGTATTCCTATGAGATTATACACTGAAGCCGATGTTTTTTTTGCACAAAAACTGTTTCGGGAATTGCAGTCCTTTGCAACCAGGGTCCTCTTCAAATCTTGATTGTACTTGATGTTAGGGAAGTATAGTATTTAAGCCCAGTTATTTAAACAGGTTGGGATGTGCAACGTTCTGAGGTATCTTGTAGCACTTTTCTTATGTACAGTGCAGGACCATATGGCTCAGTGAATGACTGAAATCTCTGTTTTTTGACAAACCAGAGATGATATCACTTGGAAAATTTCCCTCCAGCTTTTTTAAAGCAATTTATAAATGTATATTTTTTATGTGATAAAACGTAGTCTGTTTTCTCTAGTCATATTTTATATGTTACTCCACAGGAGCTCCAGCTATAAAGAGGTCAGATGAGATTAAATTAGAAATTCTGGAACCCACAGAGAGCTACAGTAGTGACCACAAGTCATCTGGTCCTTTCCACACTAACACCTCTCACAGAGAAGTGCAAAAGCATCATCGGTGTCCAGGTTGTGGGAAGAGTTTCAGTAGATTGGGTAATCTCAAAAAACACCAGTGCACTGATGTGGGACAAAAGCTGTATCATTGCTCTAACTGTGGAAAGAGTTTTAATAAAGAGCAAACACTCCGAGTTCACCAACGCATTCACACTGGAGAGAAACCCTATCACTGTCCCGACTGTGGGAGGAGTTTTAGAGCCCTAAGCACCTTTCACCACCATAAACGCATTCACACTGGAGAGAGACCGTATCAGTGCTCGGAGTGTGGCAAGAGTTTCACACAAAAGGGAAATCTACTAAAACACCAGCGCATTCACACAGGAGAGAARCCGTATCAGTGTGCTGAGTGTGGGATGAGTTTTACTGAAAGTGGTACTCTCGTAAATCACCAGCGTACTCACACAGGAGAGAAGCCGTATCAGTGCTCAGACTGCGGGAAGAGTTTTACACGGAGGTGTTTATTCTACCAACACCAGTGGATTCACACAGGAGAGAAGCCATATCAGTGTTTGCAGTGTGGAAAGAGCTTTACTAAGAGCAGTCGTCTTGTACAACACCAGAGAATTCACACAGGAGAAAAACCATACGTCTGCTCACACTGTTGCAAGAGTTTTAGTGAGAGTGGTACTTTGATAAATCACCAGCGTGTTCACACAGGAGAGAAGCCGTATCAGTGCTTGGACTGTGGAAGGAGTTTTTCTCAGAGGAGTACTCTGCAGCAACACCAGCGTGTTCACACTGGTGTATGGAAACTGTGCTGTGCAGAATGTGGCAAGAGTTTTAGGAACCAAAGAACTTTCCAGAGACACAAACGCATTCATGCAGTTACAAATAAAGACATGCTGCAGTCCTCCTGAAAGTACAGGAGCTAGCTAAGTGTATTCAAAAATGCTTATTCCACTTCATGAACTTAGACAGTATATTGTATTGATCCCGAAAGATATTTTAGACATCCAGCAGCAATGGAGAAAGTAACATAAAGACAGGTTTGTAGATGTGATTGCACACAGTATATTTTACAAATAGTTAGCACTGGATAAATTTGAGAGCTGACCAAAATTACTAGTGCAATGCTGAAAACAAAAAAAATACACAATGAGAATATATAAATGTATATAAAAGAATATGACACAAGTAATAATTTATCTATGCTTTTTTTTTTAAATAATCCTACACTGACTGAGTCTATGCACATTGACATTATATGTAATACTGAGAGTAGTGAGCAGACCAAGAAGCTAACGGATGAGACAGTTATGCACTAGCACCTTGATGTATTTAGCAGAAGAACCTTAAGCCCAGAGAGGAGATAAAAAGCCAAATGGTTCTAAGAACAAAGGATTACCCAAGTCTGTCAGTTGAGCAGCTTTGCGACAGATGTCTTCCACTGAACACTCTTTTCTGTTTCCAAAAACACTGTCTAGTAGGTTGTCGGGGTTGGCCATGATGGACAGCATTTTGTTTAATGTTCTCCTCTCCACTACTTTCCCAAGAGAGTCCAGCTCCAAACCAACCATTGAACCAGCTCTCCTGATCACCTTGCCCAAGCATGTGCTATTCCTGCTTCTGAGACTACCTCCCCTTCACACTACCACATAGAAAAGTACATTGGTGATGACCGATTGAAAAACCATCAGCAGGAGCTTTTTACAGATGTTAAAAGATCCTTGTCTCCTCAGGATGAATAGTTGGCTCTGATCTTTTCTGTAGTCAGTATTCAAGTCAAGTCAATTTTATTTATATAGCGCTTTTAACAATTGACATTGTCGCAAAGCAGCTTTACACAATA
>QMIH01003002.1:26663-38275 GCA_003987875.1 Clarias batrachus
CATTTACAAAATTAATTAAGTTTGTTAAAATGGACAAAATGTAAAAGCTACACAAGGCCAAAAACCATCTTCAAAGAAGGTTTTGTTTCTCCGTCTGAGAAACCTCTAAAATTTCTTCACAGAACCACAAACCAACAGATTAACGGATTACACTTTCAAGGTCTTTAAAAATGTATCAACAAAGAGCGGAAATGTACCACAAATTGTTGGAAGGAGCCTTTAACAGTTCTAAGTAAAACCCACAGCAGAGTGTTTTCCTCTTTGGTTCCATGGCTATGCAAAGAAAGATGCTTTTTAAGGCAGAGGATCCATCAAAGCAGGACAGATGTTATGTTAAACAGCTCCACATGCAATAAACGTGGCTGATTTTTAAATGAGCAACAAATTCTGCTGGCTTTCAACTGGACTTTTTTCAAGTAATCTTGTATTTACACGGTACTGCAAATCTGCGCGTGTGTACGTGTCTGGATGTGGGTGTATGTGTAGGCGTGGACATGTGGACTAGGAAATATTCAAACTATCTGCACTGAGAAGATGGAGTCCAAAACCAGAGTCGATTCTGACTCAACCTGAGTAAAATGCCTGTTTTTGCTTTTCTTCCAGCCTGAGAGTGAGASTACCAAAGACTACCAAACTCCTCCAGCATGAAAATATAAATATAAATATAAATCACAGCCAGAATTGTAGCACACGTTGAATTGTAGCCGTTGTATCAAAGAAAACAAATTTCTAACCCTATAATCTGGTCTCATTAGCAATTAGCACAGACATTTCAATAAAAAAAAATAAAAAAAATTCCTTTAAATCGAATCTTTTTTATTTAATACAGCAGATCTAAGAGTTCACACCCTCACACCAAGCGGCTTCACAGAAATCTGCTTGTACAGTAGACCCAAACCCAGATGAAGAAGCCCATGAAAAAGAGCAGTGCGGAAAAACCCCCTGAGAAAACATTAGAGAGATATCTCGAGAGAAACCAGACAGAACAAATCCTACCTCTTTACACTATACAGTACTTTGCTTTACTGGATTTTTGCTTCTACATGTTTTCACATTGATTCATTATTCATATTTATTATTCATATTTAAAAATATCATTTTAATGTATGTCTACTGTATATTTAAATCACTGATTTCTTTGTTTCTTTCAGGCATCTTAAGTTTGTGTCTCATCTTGATCAATGTCACTGTGGATCTGAAGCCAGTCAAGAGAGCCCTGGACTTGAGATGAAAGAATTCACGCTGAATACTGAATCTACACAAAATTACTCACACACAGGAACATTTTAACCACCTCACCTATCAGTGAGAACCCAGAGAAAACACGTACGGCCATGGTGAGAACGAAGTCGTGAGCAGAACCCGAGACCCTGGAGCTGTGAGGTGGCTCTGCTTCCTGACTTACAGTACGTCCTCTGATTTATATCTCAGATGGATAAAGCATTCGTGGAATAGATTTTTATTTTGAAAAGATCTTGTCCTTGTAAAGGTTTTATGTCAAACCCAAAAACAGAAGGTTTTAGCATTTGGGGAACGCGAAAACATAACGTTAGTTTGTCAATTTTTTTTTTTTTTAAACATACATTACAATGTAATAATTTTAAAGTCTTAGGGGTTCTTTGGTTTGTATCGCTGAGGTCTTTAAATATTATTATATATGATAAACAGAGGGTTGTTGTGCTTCAATTAAAAAATAAACAGCTCTATTTTTGGATTATTTAAACCTTCTGTATAAGCCTGAGGGTTCCTTGGACTTAAAGGTTTAAAGGGTTCTGTCTCTTTAAAGGACCCCTCTAAAGGTTTTATGCACAGCCCCAAAACAGAGGGTTGTAGCGTTTGAGGAACGATAAAACAGCGCTGGTTTGTCTTCTTTTTTTTTTCAATTGAAAACAATTATAGTAAACATGTATTACAATTGTCTTTAAAGCCTTATGGGGTATTTCGTTGGTATCTCTGAGGACGTACTTAAAGATTCTTCTATGTAGAACCCATAAACTGATGGTTATAGGGTTTCGTCAAAGATTTTTTTAAATTAAAAAAAAGCCCTATTTTGTGATTTATCATTAAATCTATAAGCCTTAAGGGTTCTTTGGACTTAAAGGCTTTAAGGGTCCTGTCTCTTTAAAGGAATCCTACTTTAAAGGAGTACACTTTATAATGACAATAAAGCTTCTTCTTCTTCTTCTAAGATTTATTGACTTAGACTTCTAAGACATTTGATTATTTTATGAATCTACTGGAGACTTTTCTCTCATACTGTGCAATACTCAGGAGGACAGGTTAGATCTAGAGCATAATCTTAAGCATGCTTTTCACATCTTTCTCTCGAACAAAGGTTAAAAGTTCTACGCAGAACCTTTAAGTGTTTACTCTATAAATATCCAATTGTTTAAAAAAATTCTATATTTCCATTAAAAATGTCATGGAATATTGTCATTTTATAAACAACTGGATACAATTGGATTTTTCTTCTTATGTGCATGTATGCATACATTGGCGGCACAGTGGTGTAGTGGTTAGCGTTTGAGGAACAGTGGAGGGGGGAAAAATGCATGATGTATGCTTTTTCCCTGTATTTTGGTCCATCCACGTGCCATCCGGCACATCCGGTGACAGACACTCCCAACCCTGGAGGTACAGTACTGTATATCTGTTGCCAGCTTGACACCTGATTGTCCTTGACACACGAACTGTATTATGCCAATTAACCTACCTAATCTGCATGTCTTTGGATTGTGGGAGAAAACCCACCAAGCACAAGGAGAACGTGCAAACTCCATCCACACARRCCGGAGGTAGGAATCGAACCCTCGACCATGTAGCCGCCAATTCATGCATAAATGTGCGGCTGATTACAGACACAGTATATATCTCGTGTATGGCGGGTGCGGGTTCAAACGTCACACCGGCGGCTGTCCGTGGTGCTGAAACGCAGGTGTTAAGGTTAACGTGCGCCTGCTCTTGTAGCAGAGACACATTTTGTCGCGTATAATAAAACGATAAGCGATGCGTGTTGTCTCTCTCTCTCTCTCTCTTCATCAAACACACACACACNACACACCCTTTAGACGTCGCCTATGATTTTGCCTCCACCGTGATGAAGTCTAATGGTCGCTATTAACGTAATGTAGCGCATGTTTTACAGAAACAAGACCGTGTAACAGACATGAGACATCCTCTGATAGATGAAGAAGATGAAACTGCAACAAGTAGGACAGAGAAAGTGCGATCTGGGATGTATTTCAGCTCACACGCAAAAGAAATAATTAATTAATTAATTAATAAAGTGACGTGTACAGTACGTGCGCGAGATCGGAATACACAGATTGACCACCAGCACGCAAGTGTGTGTGTATGTGTGTGTGTGTGTGTGTGTGTGTTTTCTCGATCCGTCGTCAATGAGGATGCTGGACAAGGTCACCTAGGAGCGTGTGTCTCACACGCCACATCCGGTCTCTCCCTCCGGTGACCTGAGACTGTATAATGCGAACAGCATCTCGTTCCTCTTTCTCGTCTACGTGTGTGTGTGTGTGTGTGTGAGTGTCTAGGAGGCAGGTACCTTCAGTGCGGCGGATTGGTGTCGGAACGCACGGGCGCAGCTGATGTCGCCATGTTGACGTCTCCGATCGTTTCCATCGCGCGCGTTCGACAAGAACGACAAAGTCAAGATTTATTTCTGTATTGTATTATTGTATATATTTTTTTTTTCTTCCCACCGAGAGTCCGCTTCTTCCTCCTCCACGCGCACACGCACGCACGCACGCACGCGCACGCACACGATCACCGACGCGCCTCGCCGGTTCTCCTCCTTTGCGAGCCGAGATTGATGTAAGCAGTCGCACCGGAAAGGGTTAAACGGTGTCTAGGCGACAACGAAAACGTCTCTGGGCGTGCCTTCTTACTGAAAAGGAGGAGGAGGAGGAGGAGGGGGAGAGTGGGAATCGGGCTGGGAATAAAAATGAAATATATATATAGGAAAAAAAATCTAAAATGGATCTTCAGGATCAAGTGCAATGAATGATCATGCGTTTGCTTTTAGACGTTTCTGTTTGCTCGGGTTTCTTTCCATCAGGCAGAGAGAAGGTGGGTGTGGAGATGTGAGGGAGAGAGAGACACAGAGAGAGAGAGAGAGGAGAAGGAGGGAGGGAGGAGGGGGTTCGTGCGCGCTTGCGCTAATTTTCAATGACACTCCTCATCAATAGACAGGATTTAGGCCTGGAAATTCTTATGTAATAATCATTTATTTCAGTGTTATTATAGCTACCTATMATGATCTATTCATGGCAGCCCTCAAATACACACACATACACCAGTCATAACGTTCATTATTAGCACCACCTTCCCCCAACAACCAAAAAAAAAGAGAGAGAGAGAGAGAATAAATAAATAAATAAATAAGCTAAATATCCCATGTCTGTATATCTAGCCTTTCTCTGGCACACCGGTGCAATGGGACAGACAGATTTTTTATGTTGAAAAAAAAAAAACCGAAATCAGAATTAGATTTAATGAGCTGAGAAAAATCGGTCCTAAACCTTGAGCCTTTACACCTCGTTTTTTTTTCTTTTTGGTGAAAAGCGCACAAGCGATCATCACAAACCAAATMATAAGCATCACCATAATAATAAACACACCTTGGATGGATTGCAGTCATGGATAATAAGCATCAATAAGCAAATTCAAACCAAACACACACACACACACACAACACATCGAACCATCTCAATGTGTGTGCGTGTGTGTTTATCCAGAACGCATCCTCTAATCACTGATGATTTTGATGATGATTWATTTTTACGATTCAACCTAGAGTTAATATAAATATCTGAACACAAATCAAATAAATCCTCTCATCCCGTATCCTTATCATCACGTCTCTGAGAGCTTTTTATTTCGAGGCGTTTCTTCGATTGATCTGTTTAGCCAACACTCACCATAGCGAAGCCCGCTGTGCGCCTGCAGATCCTCTCCTCTTATTTATTCACTTCAATCAATTTATGATTCACTGTATGATCCACCGGCGTTTCTAGCTCCCTTAGGATAAAAATGACAAACAAATCAGATCCTCTTGACACGGACGACGTGATGTCCTGATGGAGAACAGGAGCGCGCTTTCGGTTGCTTATCCTGTGCCATGTGTCGCCTATAGGAGCTTCCGGTTGTCGCACGGACTGCTTTAGGAGCGCGCGCGCGTGCACCGGTGTACCTTCAAACCTCCCCCCCTTACCCCCCTCCCTCCCTTCCTTTCCCCTCCCTCCTCTCTCTAGATCTCTCTCGCTCCTTCTCGACCCCACCCGTGCATGCAACACGGGGCAGATTCTAGATGACATAACCAGCGACGTGGACGTGAACGTGGACGTGTCTTGACTTTATTTGCGTGTTGTGCAGTGCAATAAAACCAATATCAAGAAGTATAGTTGCAAAAGCAACCCAAGCACCTGTGCCACATCCTGTGTGATTTTTAGCGTGTTAATACCTCTAGAAAGTCCCAGATGCTGGTGGGAAAAAAAGCATCACACTATGATGTCACTAAGTGTGATGTCACGAAGGAAGTTATTAGCCACTTTTTTTTGTTTGAGTTAAAGGCCTCGCCGCGGTGAACTGTTTGAGATATCAAAAATCCCTTCGCAATTTTTCATCCTCAGTTACATGAGATCATGTTGGGCAGGTTTGGTGGCGAACATATAAATTCCMTAGAAGGAGTATATCAAGATCTATTGGGTGCGTTTTAAACACAACCATATAGTTGCAAGCAACAATGATCGGGCCCAAGCACCCGCATGAACGAGTCTTACTTTAACTGCATGATGAATGTGTTCTTCAGTGCAATAAAATTTATATTAAATGCACTCACATTGCAGTCACAGTGCTTCATATCTACCCAAAGAGAGAGTGCTCAAACAGATCAGCTTACAAAGTTTCAATTTTCAAGCCAATACCACTATCTATTCTCTCCATTATGCTCATTATCTTGCAAAATCACTACTTAGCCAAGTCTAACATACCTCAGCTGAATTACGTTAGAAGAATATGAGTCCAAATCTAAGAAACATGACAGTGAACATCGTTGTCATGAAAAGAAGCTCTTGAAGCTTTAGAAACACTAACAACATAGAAAACATTTACCAAATATGAGTATGTCATGTTTCTCACTGAAAAGTTTTCATTTAAGAATTTTTTGTTCAGCAATTATCTGACTCTGAACGATCTGAAAGAGTCAGATTATTGCCAAAAAACTAATAGTTAAAGAGGAACTTCTCCCTTAAACACAATATATTGTTAGATATTGACACAGACCATTTCTTCATAGCAAATTAAATGATGTAGATTAAATAAATAAATTTAAAAAAACAGGGACAAATGTTTTACTGCAACAGGCTGCAMAGTGCCTAAAGATACAATTCTGAAATTTGGACATTTATGTAACAATCTCAGCAGCAACCTCATTTCTCCTTTTTGTCTGTTCCAACCACTTAGCATTCAGCATCAGCAGTATACTAATCATATGCATTTCCCGGGTTTTCTGCATAATTTTCAACAAAGTCACAAATATATAAATAAATAAAWAAACAATATTTCTAAGGTGATAAGACACAGTCATGATAAACGTACACATGGGCACAATTGCAGGTAAGAAATGTTGTGTTTATTTGATACAACGAAACAGAAAACCAAACACGGGTATCTCAGAATCGGAAACATTAAAAACAGACAGGAGTTGATCTATTGGCAAACCAATGGGTTAAATGGGTTCAGGTATGTTTGTGGAATTGTTTTATGCAGAGGCAGCCTTGTTGGTTCAGCCACCACTGCTGGCCTGACAATCTTTTATGACTTTATTGAACACGCCCATCAAATATACAAAGTGATGGTGGAAAAATTAAGTGACACACATGGCTTCACTAAACACCAACTAGAGTCAGGTGTTAGCAAACTTATAAAAACACTCAAACACTGTCAGTATGTTATTCACACACAGCATAAGATCTTCACATGATAGGTTTTTTATTTATGTTTGTGACATTGTTGAACATCAGATTATACTTCATGACCAATTTATGCAGAAAACCATGCAAATTGCAAATGGTTCACTTACTTTTTCTTGCCACAGTTGGTGTCTGCTCCAGAGACACTGCACCATCACTGATTACAGCATCCTACCTGGGATATGTGAGGAAAATACTTTTACTGTGCTGTGATATATACAGTATATAACCAACAATGACTTCTTCTAATTGTATGTTTCTATCAGTGTTGCATCCCTATTCTGTAAAGCTTATGTTCTTGCTATTGATTACAGTATATCACCTTAAACAGCAATGAACCCTAATCCTGATTCACTCCTAACAAACGTCATGGTGTCGCATATTTATAACCGGCATGATGTACCTTAAATAATGGATTTAAACTGTTCACGTCATTGATCCTGGAGAACTCATGTTAGTGTTTTCCTGCTCTGATTCGGGTATTCAGTAAATGATCAGACTTCCTGGCTAGAGGTTTGTATGTCAGAGCAGGACAAAACCAACATGTACAGAACACAAGGTTCTTGAGGCAGTGATGGGAGCTTGCCATGCTGTATCACCTGAAGGAGATGACCGCCCTCTGCTGATCACTGACAGGAACTACAGGGAATCCAAAAATAGCCATTTCCCAGACCTCCAACTGAGGCTTATGTGCGCTGATGCTTAATGGCTTTAAGTTAATGGATTTAAAAAGCTAAATGTGGAGATAAATAATTAAACCTACTGGTATGAATTGCATTTTTACATTTATAGCATTTGGCAGGCGCCCGTATCCCGGGCGTATCTCATTTTACATCTGAGCAGTTGGGGGAGAGAGGGTTAAGGGCTTCGCTAATGGGCCCAACAGAGACAACTTGGTAGTGCTGGGGTTTAAACCTGGGACCTTCTGATCGGTATTCAGACAGCCTGTGCTACCCCGGCAACATGGTACACTTGTATCTAAAATAAATGGATAGGATTTTTTAAAAATAATTACTATTAATAATAGTGGGAATCGAACCCTTCAACCTGGAGGGGCAAAGCGACAGTGCTAACCACTACACCACTATACCACCATATCAAATTATTTGTCATTTTAGTAATAATGAACATATTGGGGAAAATACAAACAACACTGTAAGCTGATAATATTATAATACAAATAATTGTAATAATTGTAAGCTCCACTGAAATCCATTAGTTTGTGCTGTTTATACTGTACTGTATATACTGCTTTTTCAGTTTGTTTGTTTTTGCTGGAACTATTGGATGTCGCTGTCAGTTTTGCCAGTAGGCCAAGCCTTAAGGCTGTTACATTGAAGTAGCAGTTTAAAATGTTTTGCATTAGCTCTGTTTCCTGCGAGACAAACGATGCAATAAATGCAATAAAAACACTGACATATTATCCTTTCTCTCTCCTCAAACAACCCTGAATGCCTTAAAAACTGCAGTGAGAGAAAGAAACTCAACTGAGCGGCTCTGTCCCAGCTGGGGGAGGAGATCATTTCCGGGCCAGAAAAACATACACTAACAATCTACTTAAGATTTATTAAAGACAAGACACACGAACACACACACACACACACACACACACACACACACACACTGCATACACCGTCATGTGTTCTCATTAGAGTTACTGCACCAAACCCCATTCTCAACTCCATTCACACTTACATGCACATTATACACAAATAGCATTGGTGCAGACAGATGCGCACATCCACACACACACACACACACACACACACACACACACACACACACACACACACACACACACACACACACACACAATATTAATGCAAACACACAGACTGTGTCCTTCCTATGTTGAGTTCATTGCTTTTTGCAGAACTTGTCGAGTAAACAATTTACTGTTGGAGGAAAATGGTCTAGAACGACAGGAAGTGAGGTCATATTAATGACTGGCACACAAATCCGTGCAGTGGAATTTCCTTTGTGAATCAGTTTGATGAATGTGTGTGTGTGTGTGTGTGTGTGTGTGTATATATATATGCACGGGTTTGTTTGTGTATGTTCAGCTGTAAAAAAAGAACTAACGCAGCTTAATCCTGCTGTTATTTGTCACAAGGTATGTAGAGGCAAATGCAAAAGTTTGCACACCCCCTCCTCTATAAACGTCTAAACGCTTCGGCCTTGGGCTGCTGTTATCTGCCCGACTACGCAAGAGCATAATGACCTCATGAATACACTATAACTTCTTAAATTCAGTAACTGCAGAAATATATTTTTGGACAGGGTGTACAAATTTGGACGGAAAAGAAAAAACTTTAAAGTGTAACATGGAATGTCCACTAACACATACTCACACACTGACTATGTGATAAGACGATAAAGGTACAGTAGTAAGCTGATTACTCAACGCTTGTGTGGCTCGGTGCCACATTCCGGAAGCTTCCAGCATAACCGGACACACTGACACACAACATGTTTGGGATTTCACACACACAAAAAAAACCCTTCATTTGCTTTGTGTATCAATTTACTGTTTGTTGGGATGAGTGGGGCAACATGGTGGTGAGCACTGTCGCCTTGCACCGCCAGGGTCCAGGTTCGATTCCCACCTCAGGTCTGCGTGCATGGAGTTTGCATGTTCTCCTCACGCTTGGTGGGTTTCCCTCGGGTACTCTGGTTTCCTCCCACAGTCCAAAGACATGCAGATTAGGCTAACTGCCATTTCCAAAGCTTCCACCATTAAATATATCTTCACACTGGTTCAGTAGGTTACTAACTAGAAGTAGCATCAGTCAAACACTGTTGGGAAGTTTTTTTTTTTTCATTTTTAAACTAACCCAAATACCTAAGGTCTTTAGTCGTCACTCGTGTGATGTGTGACCCAATGACTCGACTGTTCATTCCACCACCTAGGTGCCAAAACAGGAAACGGTCTGGATGCATGGGTTCCTCGCTCCCTGAGAGATGGTAGGACCAGATCAGAGGGAACATGGTGGAGAGCTTTGAGGGAAATGCGTTCTGGGCCGTTTTAAACTCTGTAAGGCAAGCATCAGTGTTTTAAATTCGAGAAGTGGAGTGGTGTAGGAGAATTTAGGCAGGTTGAAAACAAGTCGTGCAGCCACATTCTGGATCAGCTGTAGAGGACGCATGGTGGACAGAGATCAGGGGTCATGGCGGACCTGTCCGGAGTGAGCTGCAGGAGTCCAGTCACAAAATAACACCGGTCTGAACAAGCACCTGAGAAGCCTGCGTGGAGAGAAATGGCCGAATTCTTCTGATGTTATGAAGAAGAAATCGAGTAAGAGAGTAAGGTGAGCAATGTGAGAGGAAGAGCACAGACCAGAGTTACCCCAAGGTTACAGACACTGATGAGTGAAGGAGTGACCGGCGAGTTCTCCAGGGAGACCATAAGGTCCCGACAGGGGGATGAATCACCTGGGATGTACTGCGCAGTAGTTTGGTTTTGCTCAGATTAAGTTTCATTTGATGAGCTGCCATCCAGGATAAGATGTCCGAGATGTGGGAAGAAAAGTGAGGATCTGAGGGAGAAAAGGCGAGAATGAGTTGAGTGTTGTTGAGTGTTATGAAAATCCATGCGAGGATACCGTATGACCTCACCAGGAGATCGGATATAGAAGCAGAACAGGAGAAGACCACGTACGTACATGGCTCCCTTTTCTTCTTGCTAACATTCTTGTGACCCATGGTGCTATGTCTTCACTAACTATTGAGTAAAATGCAAAAAAAAACAAACAAACATGTAAACTCACTTCGCTTGGCTTTGCAAGATTTGGGCGGCTCCCAGACGTGTTCGGTTCAGTCACTCGTATGCCGAAAATGCTTCGTAAGCCGAGACAAATGTTTTGCAAAATTTCAGTTCTTAAGGCAAAAATTCATGAAGCGGGGTGTTTGTATGCCGAGGTACCACTGTACAAAGCTTGTCCTTGGACTGTGGGAGGAAACCRGAGCACCTYRAGGGAACAKGAGWTTCATAGCCTGAAAGGGAAAAAAAWGTGTGAGGCAACAATGCTAACTACTGCTATAGACTGTAGATATAATAAAGCGAAAGATATAAAATAGTGTTTTTCACACATGACCCAAATTAATAGGAAGCAAAACTGTCTAATTTAACACACACACACACACACACACACACACAACAGGGGAGAAGGGGTGGGTCTAACAACTGCATATAATACCCAAATAGAGCATTTTGCAAAATGGTTCTCTGTATTGAGCAACACACACACACACACACACACACACACACACACACACACACACACACACACACACACACACAGAAAGAAAGAAAGAAAGAAAGAAACCAAAAATAGGAATGTTGGTGTCACAGGACTGGGCAGGTCCATAAGGTGCTGTCAACAAAGCAGATTACCCAGCATGCCACTGCCTCCCTTCTCTCAAACACACACACACACACTTGACTGGGGACATCTGAAGGGACAACACGCTGCTGTGGAGAGTGAGCAAGAGCACAAGGGTGAGTGTGTGTGTTATTTATAATATGTTTATTCAACTAACCTGCTTGAAACTTGTTTCTTTGAAACTAACCAGTCATATTGTTTCTGCTCTCTAAACTAGAAATGAAACGAAATAACCAGTCGTGAA
>QMIH01003004.1:0-41993 GCA_003987875.1 Clarias batrachus
GATCTGAAACAGGTCTTTAGTAAGTCACGCGCCGTCTCGCTCCCTCCCCACCGCCCCTACGATTGCGCCATTGACCTCTTCCCTGGTACCTCGCCCCCAAAGGGACGCCTCAATGCCCTATCGCGCCCCGAAAGAGAGGCAATGGAACTCTACATCTCTGAATCCCTAGCCGCAGGHATCATTCGCCCCTCCTCTTCCCCGGCCGGCACTGGATTCTTTTTCGTAGAGAAAAAAGACAAGTCCCTTCGTCCCTGCATAGATTACAGAGGACTCAATGAAATCACGGTTAAGAATCGATATCCGCTCCCCTTGATGTCTACAGCCTTTGAGCTACTGCAAGATGCCTGCCTCTTCACTAAACTGGACCTAAGGAACGCTTACCATTTAGTCCGGATCAGGGAAGGTGACGAATGGAAGACAGCCTTCAACACCCCCACTGGCCATTACGAGTATCTGGTAGTTCCATTTGGCCTAACCAATGCCTCAGCAGTTTTTCAAAATCTGATCAACGATGTCCTTCGAGACTTTTTAAACATCTTTGTTTTCGCATACCTTGACGACATCCTGATTTTCTCCCGTTCACTAAAGGAACACAGAACACACGTACGTCAAGTCCTGCAACGCCTGATGGAGAACAAACTGTATGTCAAAGCCGAAAAATGTGAATTTCACCAAGAATCCACGTCATTTTTAGGGTACCTCATCTCTCCATCAGGCATTCAGATGGATCCAACTAAAGTAAAAGCAGTCACCGACTGGCCACCACCATCATCTAGAAGAGAGCTCCAACGCTTTCTGGGCTTCGCTAACTTCTACAGGCGATTTATTAGAAGTTATAGCATGGTGGCAACTCCTCTCACATCACTCACGTCCACAAAGACCCCCTTCCGRTGGAGCACTGAAGCTGAGAAAGCATTCAACGATCTCAATCATCGTTTCACCATGGCACCCATTCTTTGCATCTGGCTCTGATGAGTGAGAGTGGAGCGATATTAGATTTAGTTTGCCCACAAAAAGCAAATGATACAAAAATGTAAATTGACTTGCATTTTAATGAGAAAAATAACTATTTGAAAATAACTACAAAAAACATGATAAAATTTAACATTTCTTGCAGTTGGTTGCCATGATTGCACACATTCCAGTAGGGATTGCTTTGTTTGGTCCACTATTTTTTAAAGATCTTTACAGTCACTTTGAAACTTGAAGTTTTAGCTTCATAGATTTTCTATAGGGTTATTGTCTGGAGACCGCTCTATTACCTTGATGTGCTACTTCTTGAGCCACTCCTTTGTTGCCTTGGTGGTATGTTTGGGGAAATTTCCTCCAAAAATAGAAGGGTGAGTTGATGCCAAAGAGCTCAATTTTGATCTCATCTGACCACATCACTTTCTCCCAGGCATGTACCTGTGATTACTTAAAGAGGTGGACTTTGCAGCACTGAAAGATTCCAATCCATGGTAGTGTATTGTGTTACCAATAGTTTGTTCAGCCTTGAGAGCATTCATAAGCTCCTCCTGTGTAGATCTGGGCTAATCCCTCACTTTTCTCATGATCATCCTTACCCCATGCAAAAACTTGCATAGAGCTCCAGACCGAAGGTGATTAATGGTTATTTTGTATTTCTTCCTTTTGTGAATCCATTTGTGAATCACTCCATCAGTTATCTCCTTCTGACCAAGCTTTTTGCTGATGGTCATGTAGCCCAACTTTGTACAGATCTACAATCTTGTCCCTTTGACAGCTCTTTGGTTGCTCATGCTTGTAGGGACTAACAGGCCACCTCAAATGGAGCCGTGAATCTGTCACCTTCCAGCAAAACGGTGCCATGCTGACAACATTATCTCTCAGTGTAAAGCAGCTGGAAACGTGACCTGGTCAAAAGGTGAAACCCAGATGGCTTCCACCAACCCTGACCTTAAATGGTGCAAATCAGAAAGAAAACAGTTTCACGACATCAGCAAACAAAGAAAGAAATGGTCTCCAACTCAGATGGTATAAATCTGCAAGCAACCCCCTTGCACAAGAAAATAAGCAGTTTCACATCCATATTCAAACGGTGTAAATCAGCAACTCCCTTGAATAATGAAGAAGACAACCCCCTGGCAGTTTCTGACACCCGGAATGCGTTTCTACACAAAACACATGCTGAGCTAATCATGAACCACTTTTAGTATTCATAGCAAAAGCAACCCAACAGTGTGACTAAAGTACCCAAAATAACCCAGCATAAACAAACCAACGATGTGTTTACAGAAACCCAGCATTTTTGTGTATTGTACTACTACTAATAATAATGGATGGAGAAAGCGCAATCAAAGCCCAAGGATCCTGCGTGCTGTTGCGTTGTATTCAGCGAATAGGCTATATTTTTGCATTTTGTTTGTTGCATTTCTGGGGGAGTATGTCTGCAGTTTTATTGATAAATCTGCTCATATATGCTCATGCGCATTTATTAGCCTTTTGATCAAAAAGCATGCATGCATAACTCACTTTCACTTTGCAAAAGGCCATTTTTATTGTTTATTGTATATTTAAAGCGCATACACAATAAAACAATATTGTGTCTAGCCCAACTTATCATACACTTCTTCTTTTTGCACATGTGCTGGTGCGTTACAAAAACAACAATAATAATAATAATATTAATATTAACAATAATAATAGTAAATTCACAGCACTACTACTACTACTACTACTACTACTACTACTAATAATAATAATAATAATAATACTGAATGGAGCTCGATACTGAATTATGCGCTCTGGGTGCCTAAGATTGATTAACACATTTTTGGTTTCAGTAGGCACACAATATCTCAGATTGAAACATGACTGCCTCCTACAGGTAATAAATGTCATTTTCCCAGCTTCCTGTGCACTGCTGTGCCAGCTTGCGAGATCCCTTTTGTCGTAACGTGCATTCTTTTGTGACATACTGTATATATATATATATATATATATATATATAGTGGAACCTTGGATTAGGAGCATTATTTGTTCCGGAAGTGGGCTCGTGTTCCAAAACACTCGTAAACCAAATCATCATTTCCCATAAGAAATAATGAAAACTCAAATTATTCGTTCCACAGCCCCAAAAAATAAATACCAAAAAATAATTAATACAATCTATAAAATGAAAATAAAACAAATTAATCTGCACTTTACCTTTTAAAAAAAAATACAAATAAATCCCGACAGATAAATGTTTCCATTGGTGTGCGCAGGCGCCGTGTGTGTGTGTGTGTGTGTGTGTGTGTGTGTGGAATTAGTCCCTTCCCTCGCCTTGTTTTACACAGTAAAACTTCTCCTCCCTCTCCCCACCTCGCTTTTTAATTTTTACAACAAACACATACATAAACACACACACACACACAACGGAAACACTGTTTTAACAGGAAAAAAAGAAATCTCTCTGAGACTGGCATGAGCGCATRCTAAGGGAATCACTTTTTAAGTTTCACAAGAAACACACAACGGAAACACCGTTTTAACAGGGAAAAAAGAAAATCTCTCTGACCTGGCGTGAGCGCATACTAAGGAAATCACTGCTGTAAAGTAAAAAAAAAAACTAAAACAAAACAAATGAACCAGCACCTTACCTTTGAAAAGAATCGCAACAGAGCAAAGTTTCTGTGTCTTTGTGAAGCTGGGGAGGGGGTGAAAAGGCGAAAAAGCGTATGTCCGTGTGTCAGGATGTGTGTGTGTGTGTGTGTGTGTGTGTGTGTGTGTGTGTGTGTGTGTGTGTGTCGGTGTCAAATTACACACGTACACGCATAAGAGACTAAAAGAAAGAGGGAGATGTTGATTATACAACTAAGAGACGAGCAGAGTTTCTGTGTGTTTGCGAAGCCGTTGGGGGGAGGGGCGGGGGTGAAAAGGTGAGAGAGTGACGCTCTGTGTCAAAATAAGAGTCATTCGTGATACATGATACTCGGCACTCGTAAGCTGATATTTGCTCAATTTCCGATTAAAAATGTATTAAAAATCTTTGCTCGCTTCGCAGCTATTACATTATGTCACAAAAGTGGGTACACCCCTCACATTTCTGCAAATACTTAGTTATATCTTTCCATAGGAAAACACATAAATGACTCTTTGACACAATAAAAAGTAGTCAGTCTAAAGTTTGTATAGCAGTGTAAATTTATTGTCCCATCAAAATAAAAAATACAGCCAATAATAGCTGAACCCCTGGCAACAAAAGTGAGTAAACACCTAAGTGAAAATGTACAAATGTCAATATTTTGTGTGGCCACCATCATTTTCCAGCACGGCTAGAATTCTCTTGCTTGGCCAGAGCTTCACACGTTGGCACTGGAATCCACTTCCACTCCTCCATCACAACATCACGGAGGTGGGGTGGACATTTGACACCTTGTGCTCGTCCACCTTCCTTTTCAAGATGCCCCAGAGGTGTTCTACACTGTAAAAACTGAGATTGGGGTGAAGTAATRTTCAATAGAAATTATGAATAACATTTACACAAATAAAAAGTGTGCAGGTAGTTTTAAACAACATTAAGCTACACAGAAATGGTTCACCAAACACAGAATCAAGCTCCTCCCATGGCCATCTCAGTCCCCAGACCTCAACCCCATTGAAAACCTGTGGAGTGAGCTGAAGAGGAGAGTGCAGAGGAGAGGAGTCAGGTCACTGGATGATTTAGAGACATTGTGCAAAGAGGAATGGTCGAAGATCCCTCTTTCTGTGTTCTCTAATCTTGTGAAACATTATAGGAGAAGATTAGGTGCTGTTTTGTTGGCTAAAGGGGGTTGTACAAAGTATTAAACATCAGGGGTGCTAATAATTGTGGCAACCATGATTTGATGTAAAATAATTATTTCTTAATGTCTTTTTTTTACATTGTGGTCCTATGTTATTTAAAACAGAACTGATTTTTTTTAGAAGCTAAGGAACACATTTTAACCAGGGGTGCCAATAATTATGGAGGGCACTGATATATATATAAATTTTATGCAATATGGGATAGCCATTAGCTATTAGCCTAGCCTACTATATCAGTATTTCTTGCTATTTTTTCAGTTTTCTCTTAATTCATAAGGTACCTGGAATCTTATTAATAATAATGATAATAATAGGACTAAATAACTAAATAATAATAATAATAATAATAATAATAATAATAATACATTTTATTTATAAGCGCCTTTCGTAACACTCAAGGACACTGTACATAAAACAATCAACGATACAAATATGAAAAACAAGCAACCAAACGACACAAAATACAAGCATGTACAAAAGAAAACAGTGAATTTAAGGAGAGTAAGTTTTAGTAAATAGATGGGTTTTGAGTCTGGTTTTAAAAAGAGAGAGAATCTAAATTACGGATGTCGAGTGGAAGGGAGTTCCATAGAATGGGCGCCGAGTGACTGAGTGCTCTACTCCCCATAGTACTGAGACGGTCAGAGGGTACGGCCAAGCAAATGGAAGCAGATGATCTAAGAGAACGAGAAGAAGTGACAATTTGAAGTAGATGGAGATGGAGTAGATAAGGAGGGGCAACATTATGGAATACCTTGAAAGTGAGTAAAATTATTTTAAATTCAATTCGGTATTTTATGGGGAGCCAGTGGAGTTGCTGCAGAACAGGGGTGATATGATGGAATGAAGGGGTTTTGGCAATGATGTGAGCTGCTGAGTTTAGGACAAGTTGTAGCTTATGGAGAGATTTCTGGGGAAGACCAAAAAGAAGAGAATTGCAGTAGTCAATACGAGAGGACTCCAAACTGTGGACAAGTATAGACGTAGAATGGGTGGAGAGAGAGCCACGAAGATGATTAATATTGCGCAGATGGAAGTAGGCAGAGCGAGTAATATTGTTAATGTGAGATTGGAATGATAATGAGCTATCGAGGATGACACCCAAACTCTTAACTTGATGGGATGGAGAAACTGATGAACTGTCAATTGTGAGGGCAAAACAGTTGACTTTGGAAAATAAGGATTTGGTGCCGATGAGAAGGATTTCTGTTTTATCTGTATTCAATTTAAGGAAATTGTGGCTAAACCAAGACTTTATTTCATAAAGGCAGTTAGTAAAGGAGGAGGGTGGAAGTGAGGAATTAGGATGGCAAGAGAGATAGAGACTGGAATTGTTCGTAAAGATTATTCAATGATAAGTGGGAGTGAAGTTTTTTTGAGTATTTTTTAGATAAAGGGAAGGATAGAAATTGGGCGAAGATTATTGTAATCATTAGGATCTAAGCCAGGTTTTTTAAGTAAGGGAGTAACAGCAACAGTTTTAAAAAGTGACGGTACAATTCCGGTGGAGAGAGAAGAGTGAATAATGGCAGTTATAAGAGGGAGCAAAGAAGGAAGGCAAGATTTAACCAGGGCTGTAGGTAGAGGGTCCAGCTGGCAGGTAGAGGGTGTGGATTTATGAATGAGGTCATAAATTACTGAGGCATCAGGAAGAAGAAAAGTAGAGAATAAGTGACAATGCGAAGAAAAATAAGAGGGAGACAAAGAATGGGAGTTAAGGAGGTGGTGAATTTTGTGAATTTTCTCATTAAAAAAACAGCATTAGGGAGTTACAGGTGTCAGTTGAGTACATATGGGGGAGGGGGGAATCAGGGGGGCGTTGAAAATTTTATGAAGTAATGAAAACAATGTCTTGGAATTACCTTCATTAGAACGGATTATACCGGAGTAGTAATCAAATTTTATTTTAAGGAAACCGACATTGTTTTCATTGGGCCAAGAA
The DNA here is from genome assembly GCA_003987875.1 of Clarias batrachus. Taxonomy (NCBI): domain Eukaryota; kingdom Metazoa; phylum Chordata; class Actinopteri; order Siluriformes; family Clariidae; genus Clarias; species Clarias batrachus. The sequence continues at coordinate 6,731 of QMIH01003004.1, forward strand.
AATTGAGAATATTATGTAAACCATTATTATATTGAGCAACCAAAGCATTAGGAGTAGATAGACAATCAGGAATAAAAGTATCCACAATGCATGAGAGTATCAAAATTAATATCCTTAAGCTTCCGAAATGAGATAAAATGTGTAGGATTAGTTTTAGACAGGGAAATAGAAACATTAAAGAAGAAAATGATCAGAAACATGAAAATCATCAGCTAAAAAGTTGGAGGAGGTGAGGTCAGAACAGCAGATTAAGTCCAAAGTATGACCTTTTGTATGTGTTGGAAAGTCTGAGTACTGATGAACACTCCAGGCATGAGGAAAAGTCTCTAATCAGAGGAAGGTCACAATTATCCATATGGATGTTAAAGTCCCCCAGCAGTATAACATTAGAAGAGAGAGCAGAGAGAAATCAGTATGTGGTTTGGGACGGCGATAAACTACACCTACATAAACTACAGGAACCAGATAGTTTACACACCAAACAATCGAACGTGCTGAAATCAGGCACAGTTAACTAAAAGACTTTCCATTTCTCATAAACTATCACAAGACCTCCTCTGCACTAAGAGAGGCGTGGTTGACAAACAAACCCCAGAGGAGTGCATTCATTCAATTGGGAAAAGTCATTTGGCTGTTGCCAAGTTTCAGTCAAGCAAATAAAGTCAAACTTACGACCAGTAAGGAAATCCTGGATGAGATGTCCTTTGCTCATAAGTGAGCGGATGTTAAGCAAACCGAAGTTGACAGTGATGTTGACACCCAGATGAGGATGGGTTCCCTGTTGAGTCTGGTTCCTCTCAAGGTTTCTTCCTATTACCATCTCAGGGAGTTTTTCCTTGCCACCGTCGCCCTCGGCTTGCTCATCAGGGACAATCTTATCATTTTGATTCACACACATTGCATAAAAACTTACTTCTTTTTATTGTGTAAAGCTGCTTTGCGACAATGTCAATKGTTAAAAGCGCTATATAAATAAAATTGACTTGACTTGACATGTTGTCCAGATTGCAAAAGGAGCTAGTGTTTGCCAACCTAGCCAGGCTGGTTAACATGCTGTGATCCACAGACCGACCAGTACTTCGAAGAGGGCAGCGAGTGGTGGACCAAAATGATTAAATTCCATTAGAGTTGTCGGAATGATATTTCCAACGGGATCCACGATGAATGTCTGACGAGGAAGGAGAGCGATGTCCAGATGGAGGAGCAGCAATGCCCACGGAGCCGAAGGAGATCAGTAGCTGAGTATTGGAAAAGGCCCGACACTGGGCGGTGAGAAAGCAGCAGGCAAGTCCAGGCTATTGCAGTCTAGAAATAAATCTAGAGGTAAATCCTGCCGGCCCACATAGTGGGGACTCCGTGAGGTCAAAAACGCAAACAGCCTCGGCACATCTGAATGCCCTCAACCCGACACCTGAGCCTTGACTTCTGACCTGTGCAACCAAGCAATCGAAGACTCCGCTCTCCCCGACACACAAAGAAACTTCGGGCTCGAACTCCGATGCCACTTGAATGCCATCGCAGTGCAACAAAGTGGCCCACACAAGAACTTCCAGAGCACCGTCATCATTATCCAGGCAACCAACCCGCCAACGAGGGCTTTCCCGAAAGACGTCATCCCAACCCAGCGCACCAACCAATCAGCAACGCTATGATTCCCTTCGCTGAAGGCGAACCAACGAGAACAAATCTCACGTAACACAAGTAAAACTAACAAATCTTCATACCTTGCTAAAAAGTGGTGCATGATTCAGAACTAAACCGTAAGGTTAAACCCAAGGCTCTGCTCTTGTGACTTTCTCAGGTCTAGTAAACTGTACTAGAAGAACTCCATTTACTTTCACCCCCTGAACTGTATGTATGTATGGGTGTGTGTGTGAGAATGTGTGTGTGTGTGTGTTTAACTAGAATAGTTTTCATGTATTGTAGAGTAATTCTTGTTTCTTTATAAAGTACAGTTGTCTTGGTCATGTATTTTAAAGTCTAAACATTTGCCCAGATCTTACGTTACCTGCTCATAATTGGTAAATACCCGATTTTGTATCATCATCGTCGGCCGCAGGATAAACAGTATTGTTAAAATGGCCTCAATCGTGTTATAATGTGAGATGCTAAGTGTATGCTATAAATTGTAAATCAGTTAATCAAATTAACCTGAATTGTTAAAGATTCAATTCACCACTGACCAAGAGCTGAAACACTACATGGTGGTGAGGTTTCAGTTGAAGAGAGTTTGTGGACAGGTGGCTTTTATACACCTAATGAGCTGTGGTTAGGAGCACCTTCTGAAATTAACTTGTGTACCACATAAGCACATAATTAATCTATGGGAACCAAAATTAGTGTTGATTGGTAGGACATCAAATACATATTTGTAATATGTAAATTGATTTGTAATAATCAATTTATAACCTTTGTCTTGTGTGCTTTTTCTATGATATAAATTATAGACTCTTAATTTTCTAAGTACGCAAACTTACAAAATCTGAAGGGGATCAGATTTGCTATACAATTTGCTATAAAATGTAGAGTTTTACATAACCAGTACATAACCTTCACCCACACTAAGGCCAATTTGGGAATGCCAGGTAACCTAAACTGCATGTCTCTGTACTGTGGGAGGAAACTGGGAACCCACTAAAATCATGCAAACTCCAGGCACACAGCCCTTTCCACTGTGGAGGTGCAACGCCACAGTTCTAACCACTATGCCACCATSCCCTGCTTGATTTTAATTGCAGTTAAATTACAAAATTGAGTGGTAATCAAGATGATGCACCACTTTGGCTAAGACTGGATGCTTTGTACATTTTTGTATTTTTCCAGTAACCTACTGATAGTGGAAACTRGGCAAGCAGCTTGTGTTTTCAAAACCAAAAATGGTCTGTAGATATCTTTTTTATTATTTTTATTTACATATACCTTACAAAGGATCCTTACTTTCAGCTTCTCCTTTACAACTTTTTTTACAATTTTTGACCTTGAATTTTACCGGTGTTTCTGAGGCAAGTGTTCACCCTTGCYTGTTTCACCCTGTTGAACCTATAGAGAAGGTATCTAATCCAATATTTTCGAAATTTCTCATCTCTGACACCATAGATCATAGGGCTCAGGAACCGTGGGATGATGTAGACCAGAAGAAAGTTGATGTAYCGTATCTCCAGACCATACTGTGGAAACAAATAGATTAGAGGTGCCTGCATGGATGGCACCACAAAAGCCAGCAGACAGAGCAGCAGCTGCAMACCATGAAGTAGCACTGTGTTCCGTGCCTTTTTCACAGACACCAGGTCAGTGGATGCTGCTCGTGCTGTCAACATGATCTTGCAGTATGTGTAGAGCAAGGCCAAAAAGACAAAGGAAAAATATACACTGTCGAAAGCACAATTCTTGTAGTAGATTGAGGGGTCACGGAAGAGCAGTGAGTGATCGCAGAAGATAAAGGTTTTAAAAAAGGATGCAGGCTCCTTGTCAAGAGTTATAAAGAGGTCTGTGAGGGGGGGTGCAACACTTAGAACAAGGATAATACCAATGATCCAGATAGTTCTCTGCACTGTACACATGTGACTGTAATGCAGGGGAAAGCAAATGGAAATGTAACGCTCAATGGCCATCCCAGCAAGGATGAGGGGTGTAGAACGTGTTGTTAGTACAGCTGTTACGATGAACGGGCAACATGCAGACACCTGGATCTTATAGAATGCATAACTCACCTGGAGAAAAGATGGACATTTTGAAAATGAAGACATTATAAACTAATTCTACAATTCTACAAGTACAATGCAGCTAACATCATTCATTCAGTAACAAACAGATTTTCAAACAAGGCCAAATTTGAAAGCCAGATTGAGACTGAACAAAGCACTAATAATAATTAAAAAGTTGATTTTGTTGACACACAGACAGGTGAAGAGTTTTTAAGCACATTGAATTGCATGACATTACAGTACTGTACATTGCTTTAACAACATATGATTTAAATATAAATGATCTTATAATATTCAAATGGCACAGTGGCATAGTAGGTAGCACTGTGCCCTTGCACCTCCGGGGCGAAACGTTCATGTCCCACCTCAGGTCTGTGCGCATAGAGTTTGCATGTTCTCCCATGTTGGTTGGTTTACTCTGGTTGTCTTCCAGAGCCCAAAGACATGCAGAGTAGGTTAATTGGCTATTCCAAATTGCCTATAGTGTGTGTGTGTGTGTGTGTGTGTGTGTGTGTGTGTGTGTGTGTGTGTGTGTGTGCTGTGCTGTGATGGATTGACACCCTATCTAAGGTGTACCATGCCTGTTGCCAACAATAATATTCAACATCTCACAATGTCAGTCATGCAGTATTAAGTACCTTTGTTTTGCATTTCTTATAGAATTCTAAATCCTACATATTTCTAAAATTCAATGTATTTGGTCCATAAATTTGCCACCTGCATACAGTTATGAACCCTGTTGTTATTTAGACATTTATTATGTTTACTATTATTTACAAAAGAAGACACAACAATATTTTGACTATATACAGTTTTTTGTAATGGCTTATATGAATTTAAGAAATTAGTTTAAGCATTTAAATTTGCTTTCAACACTTACCACATACAGACCTGTCACAAGTGTCAGCTGGACTGCATCATTAATGACCATGTAAATAAACATTATGTAACGTGGGTCTTCATAGAAAAAGTTGTGTCTAAAGAAAGTGGATGTCATGGTACCATTCAAGATGCTAAGGGCCAGCCACACTAGCACAGCCACTATGTTTTTGGTAAGTACACTGCTGAAACTTTCCTTTGGAGTAACATTCTGAGGCAGGCTGAGGTTGAAGTTCTCGTATGCAGAGCCAGTAGAAGAGTTCATGATCTGAATGTTTTATAACAAATAAAGAGACAAAGTTGTAAATGTTAATGTGTGTGTGTGTGCTGTGTGTGTGTGTGTGTGTGTGTGTGTGTGTGTGTGTGTGTGTGTGTGTGTGTGAAAAGAGAGAGAGAGAGAGAGAGAGAGAGAACATAACCACATGTTTATACTGTAATGTGGTAAACTCTTACCTCTTGGGGTCATTGATGTCTTCTGTCTACAGGTTCAAACTGGTACTTATATACTGAGACAGTGTAACTGATCAAAAGGGTTTATGGGTTGTAGGAATTCCATGGAGACCATCTCAGCCATGCCCAGTTCTACCTTATCTCCCAGAAGAAAATATAAGTTACATAATTTTCAGCCATATAACATATACAGGAGTTTTTTATGGTAAAGACTGTAAGCTGTGTGTAGAAGCCTAGTGCACATACATTTTTAGTGTTTATGGTTCATTTAAGAATAGTGAGCCTCTGTCATTCATAATAAATAGTCTGTAAATATTTCTTTGTTAAAGAAAAATAATAAAATAAAACTACTGAAACTCTGAGGAAAGCTATGATTCCTACATGCGATCAATGGGCTTTAATATCTGTATGTTCAATGAATAAAGTAGAAATTAGAGTAAGACCTAAAGACTACATGTTGTCATGGAAACACCGGGCTCCGTCCTTAGTCAACGTTCTCAATCACCCGAATTCTAAATGTGCACACCTGAACCTTATCACCAACACAAAATAAATACACCTTAGTTCGTGTCATCTGTCTCCATTAAGAACACAGACTCAATGCCCCACTTTGCCCTCAATGCCCTCACAGTGATATTTCCTAAGTCTCAGCTCCCGCTCGTTCATCGAATCATCTCACCTACCTTTGTGTTGTGTTCACCTGTCCTCCTGTCTGTGATCATCCGTCTATCATCTTCAACACCACTTCAGACAAGACTTTATGACTCACTTCTCCTTTCCACATTTCATACGAAACAGTTATTCATTCATTGTTAATAAAAACACCCAGTCGGGTTTTCTACATCTTTTATTTGTGAACTTTGTTGGTCTGTGACAGAAGATCAGACCAGCAAAAATGAAGAGCTGGTGGAACGACCACGCCAAGCCGCACAGGTTTCCCACAGACCGATCAAAAATTGCTTATATTATATCTCTTCCTGCAGGAAAAGCACTGCAGTGGGCCGAAGCCATTTGGCAACAGAACGGAACTGTGGTACATAATTATGATGATTTTGTGTCCCATTTTAAGGAAGTATTCAATCCGTCGGCCAACTGTTTAAACTGAATCCGATAAATGACTCAATTAATGATTATGTTCTGACTTTTCGAACTCTAGTGGCCTCCAGTGGTTGCAACGAAGCGACCCTTTTCAGCAAATTTCGGCAGGGATTAGATCGCAACACTGCGTGAAAAGAGGTGTATCTGTACTAGGAAACTCCCATATACACCACTGATTTTCGGGAAGTATCTACAAGTACCAATACATAGCGTATTCATCAAATTCCACCAAGCTAGGATACTTCCGGATTGTTACCAATATATCTTCCTGAGGAATCCTTCCACAGTACAGCCATTTGTTGCCATGGCAGAATAATTCTCTCCAGGATTTTGTCAGGAGACATTCACACCTCAAGCACCATTTGCATTTTACGCCTTTGCACAACTGCTCTTCCCTGTTGTTGTTGTTTTTTTTTTTTTCTCAACATTGAGTGGTTGTTTAAAAAAAAAAAAAAAAAAAAACACTTCCAAAACCCTGACATCTATTGGGACATTATGTGTGTGGTATTATGTGCAGGTATGTAGATAGACCCTATTCACCACCTACCAAACCCCCCTCCCCCAACCACAGTACTATACATCCCCCACATCCTTTAAAAATGACAATAGAATTGATTTATAAATTGTTTTATTACAATTAAACCAAGCACTAAAATATACAAAGCAAAGTAAGAATAAGGGAAAAAAATACATAAAATATGGGGAAAAAAAAACAAATGTACATTTATGAAGGTGCAATTAAATTAAAAGCAATACTAAAACAAACATGCAAAACATGCTTGTTAGATGTACAAAATAAAAATCCTTCTAGCTCAGTCCCATAATATACTGTATTACACGCTGACGACATGGCACGCAATGGCATCCTCCTCATTGGACGTCAGCTTCAGCAGTCTGCCACAGTTCTCTCTCTGCATCTCTGTGAACGATCCTATACCTGGACTCCAGCAACTGCAAAACAAACTATACGTTAAATAAGTTAATATGTTAAATACCCCTAAAAACACTCAGAGATGTACCAAACAAGTTGCGTCTCTCAACTTTCTCTTCACAATATCAGAAAACACCAGGCTCCGTCCTCAGTCAACGTTCCCAATCACCCGAATTCTAAATGCGCACACCTGAACCTTATCACTAACACAAGATAAATACACCTCACTTCCCGTCACCCGGCGTCTGATCTCCATTACGGACACAGACTCAATGCCCCGCTTTCCACAGCGATATTTCCTATGTCTCAGCTAACGCTGATTTGTCGAATCATCTCACCTACCTTCATGTCGTGTTCACCTGTCCTCCTGTCTGTGATCAGCTGTCACAGTTCATACGAAACAGTTACTCATTCATTGTTAATAAAAACACCCAGTCGGGTTTTCTACATCTTAGTTTGTGAAGTCTGTTATTCTGTGACACATGTGCAACTGTACATAAAACACTTGAACCAAATGTCAAAGTTTAGTTAATATAGTCCCAATTTTTAAGGGTTAAAATGTTGTTACTGTTGTACCTATATCATTGTCAAGGAGTCATAAGAAATGTTTCCTGATATATCAAGAGCACATATTAGAGTAATTAATTTAGTTTTTCTATTTTTTTCAATGACCTACTGTACATGAAACTGAAATATTTATGAAAACACATCAGTAAACCATCAATCAGTTTGTTTTCAATTAAATTATATAAGTATACTAAATTATACTTGTTATATACTATATTATTTAAAAAAATACTGCTAATACTACTCCTACTACTACTAATATTATTATTGTTATTATTATTATTATTATTATTATTATTATTATTATTATTATTTCATATAATCTTTACACAGGATCACGTCATATTTTTTAGCCAACCATATTTGTACATGATGACATTCAATTAAATACACAATATCAAGTAGTTAAACATCTTGAATTTTTTGTTGTTTTTTTAACAAGTTGTCATTAGGTAACGCCCTGTTAAGCCTACAGAGAATGAAACTAATGCATTTTTTWAATTTATTTCTCATCTCTAGGTAGTAGATAAAGATCCCATAGATAATAGCTTATAAAGTGTAAAAAGCAAAAAGTTGATATGCTTTTTACGCAAAGAAAATATATGCAGCCCTTACGCAAAGTAAATATATTTCTTTATATATTAACTGTAAGTATATTGAATGATTTTAGTGTTCTAATCTAAATATATTCAAAATATACTGAATAATATATTGTATTAATATATTACAATATATTGAAAAAGAAAAAGAAGACAGGTGCTTTCTGTCTAAGAAATGAAGAAATTCATGCATCTCATCTCAAAGCTGTAGAAGAAAATTATGTAGCTAGTCATTTTGTTGTAAAAGGAAGGTGTGTTGTCTGTCACATTTCAGTGTAACTCAGATTTTCTCCCCCTGATATAGATCATGATCTTTTTGAAGGGATTGTCCCTGTTGAGAACCAGTATGGCAAATCCTGTGTGAGCTGAAGGACATTGTTGAACTTGTTGTTGCACTTCATCACACTGCAGACTCAACTGCTTATTTTGACTTCGGGATATCTGAACACAAGACAGGATTCCAAGAAGATTCCCCCATGAACGAATTCTCCCAGGACATCATTACTTGGGACATGTCAGTTTGGCCCACTTGTTGCTCTGTGGACGATGTGATTTGAGGCTAAACACACAGGCTTCTTCAAAAGTGTAATCCATCACACAAACTGTTACAAAAATGTACTGTATTCATTAGCTCAGAATCTCCCGTTTCAGACTGCACACAGCTTGCACTTTGTCAACCTGCAAAGCCCAGTTTGGAATTTACAGATGCTTCAATACTTCCCATTGATCAAGCAATTGCACTGGCAGTGAAACAGAAGCACTCACATATTGACATTGTAACCCGTGCAAGAAATGTAACCTACAACATAAACTACAGAATTGGAATGGTAGTGGCGCAGGGTCTCTTGTTTTGTGAAATAGTTCACATTATTCTTCTTCACAAGAGACCTTTTTTTATTGTTAGAAAATTGGATTCTTGGTTCATGAAACATCATCCAGCATATGACTTGGCCATATCTGCAAGAGAACTAAGCCTTGTTGAGGCACGTGAACTGAAGGATCAGTATCCTCTGGCTCACGATGTTGTTGGAGGATGGTAACTCATTTCTCTGAAGAGATATATACATGCATAAGGTTGGATATGTATGGATGTGGGGCTTGTAAATTCTTTTAAGTACTATTAGATTAATCAATTATGTCAGATAAGTAAATCCTGTTTTATTTCTAAGGTTCAATGGTGACATGATAATGCAAAATGGTGATTCTATTTATTCATTTATTTTAAGTAATAATTTAAGTATTAGTGTAGGCTCCATTTTTCAAATTAAAACTGTTTGCTGTTTAGCGCTTACAGTGCAAATACTTCCCTGCAGTTGTACTGTATACTTGAGCAAAGGATGAGTCTGTGTAGGCAGATTTCATGATTAAATTAATGATTTAATCTGTGAATGAAAATTCAATCTTAATTAAAGGTGGTTATTTGCACTGCAGCTAACTTTTTTTTCCCTAGATCTATTTATGTGTGCTTCTACTGTATGGCAAAGAAGACGGTCAAGTTGCGAGTTATTGCGATGATATCCGGAAGCTAATTCTGCCACATGGAATTCCAGACACACTGGAGGAGCTTTGATGTCTACAGCTGAGTTTGAGGATTTAACCACTGTAAAGATCATCCCAGTAACAGAAGACTGCAGGCAAAACATTTGATTACTCTGCCCATGATGACTTACATTCTGTTCATTCAGATGATACAGAGCTCTTATCCAAGTCAAGAAGTCAAGTAGGCTTTTATTGTCATTCCAACCATATACAGTTAGTACACAGTGAAACGAAACAACGTTCCTCCAGGACCAGGGTGCTACATACATGCAACAACATAAATTTACAACATGCATTTTACATTTTTAAGTTACTCTAAAAGAAGAACTATCAATATCTATACAAAAATACACAATAGACAAAGTGCACGTGCAAATGTGCAAACAAAGTGGTACATGACAGACACAACAATGTAAGACATAACAGTACTTTTTGATGAAGGATGAATTGAGGTAGTGGGAAGAGCAGCAGTGAACAGTTTACAATTTTGACAAAAGTATTGTGTGCAAATAGCAATAAATATTGTGCAACAATTGCGAGGAGCGGCACAGGTAGGTAGGTATGAGCAGATTGAGATGGGTGTACATCCATACCCTCTAGCTCAATTTCCACAAGAAACTCAAACATGGCTAAGAGAGTTTCCTATGACACTGAACTACAGTTACAAAAGGGAAATGCAGCATATGACTCAAACATGACATGATTGACACTCAGCTCAAAAATGAAGTCGGATATTCTGAGAAAGGTCGCCAAAGAGATTTTTAAGTACAAAGTGTATCCAACAGACTGTGACTTTAGTGACGTTTCGGAAGCACTTATTAAGAAGCATCCATGCCACTTTGAACCAGGCTCATACAATGGCTGCTATGGGTGGAAGCAGAGACTAAAATACAAGATTGGCAACTACCGAACCCAACTTAAAGGCATTGAGTGTTCTGAGTTACTTGCAAACACTAAAAAACAAAGAACCAGATGATGCATTTCCAGCGAAGAAAGTAAAGAGGCCAAGGCGAGGAGAGGCCAACCACCTTCCTGAACTTCCTATTGGAGACACCCCTGGAAAATTGGAGAGTGAGAGGGTGGCACTCTTAAATGAAGTGAAGAAGCAAAAATAACTACATGGTGATAAAAAAGAAAATGGCCAAAACCTTTTCACTTCGGCGACAAGAAATTGTGGAGAAGGAAATTGGAGTGGAGGAGATGAGAAATAGATTGCCTGCAGTGTTCACCATGGATGAGGTGTGTTGAAGTACCTTAGTTTTTWTTTGATGGGGTGAGCCAACAGATACGTTTACAGAGATATATGGATAAACTGATGAGGAAAACAAAGAATGGGGAAATCCATATTAGAATTTAAGAGGGTTTTAATTGTTAAACTGTTAAGCATTGTTAAACTGTTTTAAGAGGTTTCAACAAACAAACCTGCCATTACATTTGTCAAAGTGATAATACACATGGTTAAATACGCATATGATCACATTGACAAACGTAATGGGAAACTTGGTTCATTAAAGTTCAGTGTTTATAAAATGTGCAATTGTTTTAAAAAAAATAAATAACAAGCAAGATAATTTGTTTTTATAGCTATTTCCTTGCATAAAATTACAATCAGTGATTATTCTTTGAAATCTGCTGGACCCACTTGGGCATTGAGTCAGAAAGGCATCACTCACTCAATTCATGCAGGATTGATTGCTTCCTGAAGTTCATGTACAGAAATTTTGCCACATACGTTTACATTTCTCTGGAATTTAATAGTTTTAGACATTATATCATTAAACATGTTTTCATTATATCATTTAGACATTAACCATGTTATCACAGTTTAAAGTCAGATGTTTTTTTTTGTTCCATTGAGAAGGTGATTAGCTTCACCTGATTGAGTTTACAAGTCATTCTTTAGGACGGGGCATTGGTCCTTTTCTAAATCTATGAAAAAGGTCATCTATCCTTGGTATTATATCTTTCACTTGGATTTTTCACTTAAATGTTAAAAGTTGCACTGAGTAAATATAGCTGGGTTAAATAAAAAAAATGTCTCTTTTTTAGGCTGCAAAGAAACTAAATATGATTATTTTGAAGAGGTGATTCTTTCTGTACACACTGTAATTAASAGTTGCTAGGAATTTGAGTCAGTCCAACTTTAATGTTTTCTTTTTTTAAAGATCAACAACGAGTTTCTAAGAATTACACATGTTCCACTACAAACAAGATTTTTGGCTTCCTTGGACAAACACCACAACAAAAGTATTGAGATCATAAGAAACAAGGGAGGAACTGTCCGAGAGAGGACCAGAGAAATGATCAACGTTCTTGATCAGGTATGTAYTTGCTCAATATAGCAGAAATTAGCTTTGTGTCATAAACGTAATATTGTGAATAGAAGCTGGGGAAGGCATGGAAAGGAAGTTGGATGTGATCCATGTACTGAATTAAAACATATCCAGGAGAATAAAACAATTTATATAGCTTACCTTGTTCACAGATTAGTTTATGTTGTCTGAGTACAGATTTCAAGGTCTGCCAATCTTAATTTTATTACACATTACAAACTTAACATAATCAACAATACTGTGTGTATGTGTATGTTTGCACATGCCTAGTGCCTGGAGGTGAATGTCCAAAGAGAGTGTTTTCTGAAATGCCTTATGGGTTATTTGGGGAAGATGTGGGCCCACTGATTAAGCACTATCTGATAAGAATTTGTTCATGAACCATTTCAACCTTATAACTGAAAAATATAATTGAATTGATAAATTAGCCTCGTTCAAGTGTCCAACAGTGGCAGATTGGCGGTGTTGAGGTTTGACCCCATGAGCTTTAAATTAGTAGAATGACATCTTAACCAGTGAACTACCCCTGCCCCTTCATATTGACAAATACGAGGTCGGTGATATTATTAGCTGCAGCACAACCTGTACCCAAGCCATTATTATTTTTAATCAAAGTATATATTATTAACATTAGTTTTCTTGAACCGGCGGCATGGTGGTGTAGTGGTTAGCACTGTTACCTTGCACCGCCAGGGTCCGGGTTCGATCCCCGGCCAGGTTCGATTCTCGTCTCTGTGTGCATGGAGTTTGCATGTTCTCCCCGTGCTTGGTGGGTTTCCACCGGGTACTCCGGTTTCCTCCCACAGTCCAAAGACATGTAAGTTAGGCTAATAGGTGTTCCCAAATTGCCCTTAGTGTGCTAAGTGAGTGTGTGTGTACATATATATACACACATACACACACAACACAACCATGTATATATAGTATACTGAATATAAAAATATATGTATTAAAAAAATACAAATTATAATATAGTAATAGACCATAATTTATGTAACGCATGTTTTAAAATGTTTTGGTTGCAATTTTGTTCCTGTATTAAAAATGCATGGTGTTTATTTTATTTTTGTTTCCTGTCTTTTTACTTGGATATATAATTGAGTAGTTGATCAAAAAGAAAAGTTCATGTATGGTTTCAAGAATGTAATAAATGTGTTTGGAGGATGTCCGTTCATTGTCACTCTTTATAAATATAACATAAATTTTTTATTGTATTAGTTTCATCTAAAGCAAAACTTAATGGGTGTAAACAAAATTTTACTGTTGAGTWCTCAGAAAGCTTAGAGGTAGGTAATTTTTTTTATTTGAGTAAAGGATAATGTTGAGTTTAGGTATAATTACAAGATTAAGTTTGTACTTAATCATTCTTTTAAGTTGAGAAAAATGGAAATGATTACAAAAAGAGAATTACAAGAATGTAATTGGTTTCTTTCAAGGTAAAAACCTACCTTGTGGAAATACAAGTTTTAATTGCCTAAGGCATTTTAATAAATTTTGTTTTTGATTTGGATGGATGAATTTGTTTTTCGCTTCAAGGAAACTTAAAAAAAATATATGTATGTAAATATATTATATATTTATATATAATAAAATATGTTTAATCAAAATTAAACCTTAAATTAAATTATATTTGATTTGAGAGAAAGTWAAAAAAAATAGCCGTAACAAATTGCAGCATTTTTTTTAAAAAAGTTGATCCAAAGTATAATTTTTTTTTCAGTGTGGCCAGATACAGGGTATTGAATCATATGAGAGTTGGTTTGGTAAATAACAGCAGCCAAGCTTGACAGATTGTCAAGCTTATGTGAATGAGATGTTTACAATGATGTATGCCACAAGAGAAAATCCTTTACCCAAAATTCTATTATTCACTCAAAAATCTGCACTTAATAAGTATGCAGCTATGGTATGGTTCATGAGCAAAAAAAWAAATAAATAAAAATTGCACATGTGAGCAAATGATAGCTTAAAATGATAGTAAAATACACCTAAGCCCTTAACAAACAGAATGTATATTTTGGAATATTTAAAGTAAACATTGAAAAAGAGGAGTGTTCATGACGAGATAGCGATAATGATGCTGATGTCACTTCGGATGTACCCAAGTAAATACAAAATGCAGTTTTTAAATGAGGATTTTTAAGGGGAAAAAGGTGTCCAAACATGTCTGACTCTATGTGGAAAAAGTAATTGCCAACTGCAATCAAGCATTTGTGATAACTGACTTAAGGTAACAAACTGGTTTTCTAGTAGAGCACAAAATTCATGGTTATATCAATTATGGCGGGTTGTCCAGCCTCAGACAATGACACTACCATCACTGTGTATGATGTTCTTTTTATTATTATTATTATTATTATTATTATTATTATTATTATTGTGATTTTTCCAGATTTTCTCACTCATTTAGTCATAGCCAATTCCCAACCATCATTAGGGCATTCCCCTAATGAGGACAAAGACATGTGATCCTCTAGCCACTTGACACCACCCAACTGCATCTTTCCGAAGTGCTTGCTCATACACCACTGCAGCGTAAAACAATTGGGGATAGAGCTATCCTCTTCTTCTAATAAAGCCTCCCCTCTGAAAGAACTCTTCCTATCAGCTCTCTCTATGCTCCCATCTGCAGGGGGTTACAGCATTACCTGGGATTGAAATGTACAGTCGGGCAGTAGGACACTTGTTATCACTGCGCCCATTGGCTGTTGGTGTGATGTTATTTTTATGAAACACTTTGGTAGTTTTACACGGAGGTGGAAAGTAAAGAATTGCATTTACTCGCGTTACTGTAATTGAGTAGTGTTTTGTGTACTTATACTTTTTAAAGTAGTTTTCAAAATCTGTAATTTTACTTTTACCTAAGTATGTTTTATTAGAAGTTTTGTACTTCACTACACTTCTGCATGGGCGGGGCCACGCAAATAGGAGCTATTTCCAGTAATGATTCCCTGGCTTCTCGCTGCGCTATAAAACACAGCGGTGGAGTGTAGCGGGGTCTGTTGGGCTACTGGATTTTCTTAGCGGAACAGATTTTCCACTGCTCACCAGCCTATGCTCACATGCCAGCGGGGCACTGCCCACCAGACCTGCACATGCACAGCTTTCCTATCTTTTTTTTCCTTCCTTACTCCTTTAGCCCTTTCCTTTCCCCATTTTKCCTTAATAAAATTAAGGAAGGAAAAAATTTCACCCCGGAAACCACTGCACTGATTGATTGATAAAGCGTTAAACTCACAAGAACCGACAAAACAGATGGCAGTGATGCAGACCCAGCTGAAAGCGAAATGCCATCAAATTCTTCTGAAGCAAACACCTGGCCATATTTAAGCGATCACTTTGGTTTCAACACAAGAAAGGCAACAGCTTTATTATGTAAAGGTGTTGCTTCAATTAAAAACAACTAGTTTGGCATTTATATCTCCTTGTCCTTTTGAACTAGATTAGAATTCCCCCATCCTACCCCTCGGAAACTTTTAGTTTTACTTAAGTAGATTTTTAGACTGGTAACTTTACTTGTATTTTAGTAAAGTGTAACTAAAGTAACAGTATTTTTACTTGAGTATGAAATTTTATTACTCTTGGTTATACATCAGATGTAATGTAACTGGCTGCAAAAGTATTGGGGATAATCAAGATGTTTTTTGGCAAATGAGAGATGAGCCTTTGTATTCTTTTTGGTTAGAAGCGGCATTCAAATTGGATGCCATTTTTGCCCAGTCTCTTTTTTTTATCATTGAATCATAAACACAGAATTTAACTGAGGCAAGTGAGGCAAGTTTGGATGTTGTTCTGGGTTCTTTTATGAGCTCCTGGATGAGTTATCATTGCAGTCTTGTATGTAATTTAAGTAGGTTGGTCACTCCTGAAAAAGTTCGCCATTTTTTCAACAGGAACCACAGTGGGACTGAAGTCCCAAAGGCTTAGAATTTAAGCAGTAATAACGGCTGGTTGTGGAAAGTGAAACTCTTAATAAAATATATTAATATATATACTCACAGTTCATCCCAATGGGGGTTGTGGAGGGGATGAATGAATTAATTAATTAGTTAATTAATGGATTCGTGAATGAATTAATAAATAAAAAAATATATGTAAACATTTGTAATGAGATGGCAATAGTTTCCTTTTGATGACTCCTCATGCAGCTAATGTTTTCTATAACAGTTCCCCATGATTGATCCTTAGTCATCTGCTTAGAGGAGCAAATGTTTGTTGAGTGTTAGCAAAATGAATGTTTTGCACTGGGAAGGATTTGGTAATAACAACTGTAGGTCTGCCAATCTATAATATAATAATATAAGGCAATTGGAAGACTTTACGACTATGAAACTAAAAAGGAACAATGACTACCACAAAGCAACTGTGCATTTAATATAATAAACTTACAGTTTAAAACTATTAAAACTTTCCTTATTTTATACCAGGCTTTATTCATAAATATATAAAGCAAAGAGTACATGATCATTTGTAAATGATGAAGAGGTATTATATTAAATTCATTTTAACACCATAAAATATTTTTCTGTAATAACTGTAATAACTGTAAATGTAAATTCTATATGGTTGGATATAATTGTTTTAAGCTTAAAAGAAGTATGTACACTCACCTAAAGGGTTATTAGGAACACCTGTTCAATTTCTCATTAATGAAATTATCTAATCAACCAATCACATGGCAGTTGCTTCAATGCATTTAGGGGTGTGGTCCTGGTCAAGACAATCTCCTGAACTCCAAACTGAATGTCAGAACGGGAAAAAAAGGTGATTTAAGCAATTTTGAGCTTGGCCTGATTGTTGGTGCCAGACAGGCCGGTCTGAGTATTTCACAATCTGCTCAGTTACTGGGATTTTCACACACAACCATTTCTAGGGTTTACAAAGAATGGTGTGAAAAGGGAAAAACATCCAGTATGCGGCAGTCCTGTGGGCGAAAATGCCTTGCTGATGCTAGAGGTCAGAGGAGAATGGGCCGACTGATTCAAGCTGATAGCAGAGCAACTTTGAATGAAATAACCACCGAGGTCTGCAGCAAAGCATTTGTGAAGCCACAACACACACAACCTTGAGGCGGATGGGCTACAACAGCAGAAGACCCCACCGGGTACCACTCATCTCCACTACAAATAGGAAAAAGAGGCTACACTTTGCACAAGCTCACCAAAATTGGACAGTGGGAGACTGGAAAAATGTTGCCTGGTCTGATGAGTCTCGATTTCTGTTAAGACATTCAAATGGTAGAGTCAGAATTTGGCGTAAACAGAATGAGAACCTGGATCCATCATGTCTTGTTACACTGTGCAGGCTGGTGCTGGTGGTGTAATGGTGTGGGGGATCTTTTCTTGGCACACTTTAGGCCCCTTAGTGCCAATTGGGCATCGTTTAAATGCCACGGCCTACCTGACCATTGTTTCTGACCATGTCCATCCCTTTATGACCACCATGTACCCATCCTCTGATGCCTACTTCCAGCAGGATAATGAACCATGTCACAAAGCTCGATTCATTTCAAATTGGTTTTTGAACATGACAATGAGTTGACTGTACTAACATGGCTCCCACAGTCACCAGATCTCAACCCAATCGAGCATCTTTGGGATGTGGTGGAACGGGAGCTTCGTGCCCTGAATGTGCATCCCACAAATCTCCATCAACTGCAAAATGCTATCCTATCAATATGGGCCAACGTTTCTAACGAATGCTTTCAGCACCTTGTTGAATCAATGCCACGTAGAATTAAGCCAGTTCTGAAGGCGAAAGGGGATCAAACACTATATTAGTATGGTGTTCCTAATAATCCTTTAGGTAAGTGTATGTATGTATGTACGTTACTATTAATAATTAATTACATAGTAACAGACATTTATATGTGATAACTTACTTTTCAAACATTACAAATAATACACAGAAGTGTGTGGACGTGCATTGTCATACAAAATCACTCAGCACGTAAACAGCACTTCATTCAATTTAATACAAAGCTTAAGCTTTAGATCTTCAATACGCATCTCACTGTAATAAGCACTGTTTATTGTTGAGCCTTTTTCCATGATGATGTTCCAATTATGGCCCTTGATAATCCTAGAAAACTATAAGCATCAATTTTCAAGCTGATGGTTGACTTTTGAAKTTTTTATTGGTCGCCAGTTGAGGAAGTTTTCATTCCATTCTCTGCTGTTTACGCTCAGGCTCGTAGTAATGAATCCATGTCACCAATAATAATTTTCTTTAAAAATTTCTTCAATAAGAAACTTTTTATAAGTTTTTAAATTCTTCTATTTATGCACTTCCATGATTCGTTTTAGCACCAGGAACACCCTCAGACAACAGAAAATCAATTACTGCACACTGCTCTTCTTTTTTGTAAATCAAAAGTGGGGCATACATTTTTGCTTGCACAGTGGTTACAAATTAACTGATGTAACACATTCACACACTGTGGCCAAACAAAATTTCCATACAACAGAATTTTTTTTTTTGACTCATCCTTGTATAAGAGATGTTCTAAATGTTCTAAAAGTCAAAAGTCTAAACATTTCATTTGTTTTTTCCTTAAACAATATAAACAAGGAATACCTCAATAACACATACTGTAAAATAGGAACACAACAAATACACATTYTATAAACTTGTTAAGAAAATATTTTTTAAATAACCTTATTAACTGCATTGGGGCTTATACAGTAAGCTAGTTAAATTGTGCTTTTATTTTACTTTTTCTGCACAACAAATCCCTTTTTAGATATGTTAAAAACATCTGGTCTCTCCATCCATATATAGCAGGACTTAAAAATCTGGGCAAAACATGGACAAAGAGAAAATTTGCATATTTTAGTTCAAATGTTAATATGGGAAAAAGAGAGGAGAAAACGTTTTCAAGCGGTGGGCCAATGTATGTGAACATGCACAGCACAAGTTGTAATCCATGTAAGATGATGGTGTTGCGGGCTTTCTTAGCATGTGAGCCAGCTGCCTTGGCAGCGAAAATGATTCTGAAGTAAGTATACATTAAAATAAGCCATACAAATATGAGGTAGACCAGATGTGAGATGTTTTTTTTTTCCACCAGATACGGGTGGCGGAACACTGTGTCGCGAGTGCAGATAATCTTAGAATAAAAGAATTCTGAAGGCTCAGTGGCTACAAGAATGATCAAATCTGGAAGAATGGGAATTGAACCTAGGAACCAGATAAGGCTGATCAACATATATGTTCTCCGAACAGTACAGATATGACTATGATATAATGGGTTACAGATTGCTATATAGCGTTCTATGGCCATACCAGCAAGGTTTAGTGGAGTGTTGAGTGTGGGAATAATTGCAATAATTAAAAGAAAACAACAGAATGAGACATTAATCGTATAAAAAATGTACATAATAAGGTTAAGCATTACAGCCACTGTTAACTGGATTATGTCATTTACAACCATATGTATGAAGAGGATGTAGCGAGGATTCTCATTGAAGATCTCATGCTTGACAAAGGTGTGGATGAGTGTACCATTAACATAGTTTATGGAGAAATATAAAGTCACAAGAATGACATTTTTGGAAACTGCTGCGATGTATCCATCTCTTCCCTTAGTTTGGGTGATGTTGCTATACACATAAGAGGTCATCCCTGTCACCAGCTGTAGTTCTGTCTTTAAAGTAACCTGTGAAAAATAAATGATTAATATTTTGTTTAATAACACATCAAGGTTATTCTGATCACAAGTAGACATTCTAATTGTACGACTGAAACATGGCCTTTTTAGAAAGTCAATAAATTCTTCTTATTCCACTTAATCAATTATTTTAATTTTAAAAAATGCCAGTTATATATATTTTCTTATATGATTCTTTTGTATTATGAAAATCAGAAAATACTCATCATGCCTTTAGGTCTTGCCTTTAGCTTTTTCTCCTTCCCTCCTACCTATGGGAGCATTATGTGAAACCATTACCTCCTTAGATGTCTTTATATACAGCCAGAACAAAAGTGTTGCTTACATATTCCCTAGAAATATCCATGCAGCAAATTAGTAAATCTGTACATTGTCTGTGCTTTCACTTGACTGATGTGGAATTATATATTTTTTAAATGTTTGAAACTAAATTTTCAAAGCCAATTTCCAGTTTTGTAGTTCTCACCAAGTGGTATTGAGATCTGCTATAAAACATAACCATGATCATGAAAAGTTGTAGATAGAAATTGTTGTTTATTATGCAACACCTCATCATCAGTTTATCCCAATGTTGAAATAAACTTAACTGCAGCACATAAACCACACAAAACATTATTTGTTGTGCTTGTACTTATCTTGCACAAATGGAGATTTTTTTTTGTTACAAATAGGGACAAAACATYCAGTTTCCAACTAAATCATCACAATCAAAATTATTATGCTCAACAGGAGTACAGACTTGGAGCAGTCTCAGGGGATGGGGACATACTGTACCTGTAACTCTCATATCAATCACTAGACACTCATGGGCATCTTGGAAGTCATGCAACAGGAAGGGTTAGATAATACATTCCTTCAAAGGTGCCTAAGCAGCAATTTAAAAAGATACAGCCAGCTGGCTTCACATGACTAAAAGGGAGCATGACCCTCCACTGGTTGGTGGTTGCCACCTTGACTGTCTACTAAAAACTACATGGTTCTAAAACTATAAAACATAGTAAACATTATAACACTACTATTATACATTGGTATTTTTTGTGAACTGTGGAGTATTTCACAGTAGGTTTAACATGTGATACGTGACAGATAAGTTGTTCAATTCATATTTTAAGTACATTTCTCAGCCTCCCAACACTACCGGTATTTAATATTGTTAAGTTGAACTCAACAAAAATGTCTCTGTGCATACAACCAGAAGCAGTGCACCATGAAGGGGCTGGATGGCCGAGGGGATCTGGATCACTGGCAGCTTAGGAGCACCCTATGTAGCTCAACAGATACAGAAAGTGATATGGCAAGAGAACAAGAGAGAACAGCTGGGTATGGTCACACTCACATAATGTATAAGGTCAGTGTATATTTTGTGCAATCAATGACTTCGCACTTTTACATCAGGCTTGAGAGATAAGATTGAGAACGAGATTCAAAGAACTGAGTCACTAAAACGATTCAAACTTCTCATCACTAAATCCAGCTTGCTCCAGTGCAAAAATATTTAGGAAAGTGTTGCTTCACCTGCTGCTTCTATCACCCTCTAACGACTGGAGTGTGGAACAGTCATTCATTTCCGCTTCTAAACGTTTATATTTGCAAGATTTGTATGTAAATAAATCAGCCTCATAAATTTAACTAATTGGATCTTGTTCCACAGACATTTAAAATAAATTCATACTTTTTAACTAAAAAAAAAAAATAGTTTTCATAATTAATACATTTTAATTAATTGTAAGTATTTGATCTGATCTGATTACATACTTTTTGAAAAAAATATCATTTCAATAAAATCATACGGATKCATATACTTAATAATAAACTATGCCACGATTATTATTTTTTGTATGTACTGTTATTGTCAGAGGATACCACCAGAGGGCGCCAAAGCGCCCACAGACATTTTGTGTTTTGTTTTCTTTTGTAGTTTCTGGTGGACTTCAATTCCCAGAATGCACCTCAGTCAGGTGATGTGGCGCTCACCTGAACTGAGGTTGCTAATTAGTGTTTGTTATAAATGTTCCTGAGTTCTGTGTTGTCCTTGTCTTGCATCTGTTCGTGTAGGTACTGTTTGTTCTGGTTTGTGTTCTCCTTGTTCTCTGTGTTCTTCCTGGCTCTGTGTTCTCCTGGCTCCGTGTTGTCCTGGCCTTTTGTCTGTCTCCTAGCCTGTCTGTCTCTGTCTGTTTGTAATGTCTAGTCGGGTTAGTTTGTCATGTTTATGGTTCACCCTGCTTTAAGTTCATGTTCTGTTCCGTTGGTTCCCTGTTTTGTGTTCAATAAAGTCTTTTGGTTCACTTCACCTCTGCTTTTATGTCTCTCTTTCGTCCGGCAAGCAGTAACCGTGACCGTTATATAGAAAAACCCCACTTGAAAATAAAGCGCAAATTTAGAATTTGTTCAGAATTGAGAGCATCCCCACAATATGTCATATGAGCAGACTAATGTATTGGGGAATTATAAAACATTAAATCATGGTCTGCTCCCCCTTTCTTCCCAGATAGATTTCTGCAGAGTACTTAAGTTTTAGTTTCAGCTGTGTCTCTAAGAAAAGGACACAAAATATCTTTATTGTCCTTAGTCTGCAGACTTCAGGAGAAAGTTAGAGTAAGTTTACATAAATTTGCAAGGGGGGTTAACTTCATGGGGAATGTTACCATAGTAATTGATTATAAGGTTAAATTAACTGGCTTTTAGAAAACTGAAATACCCCCAGGAGCAAGAGTAACCGTGAAACTAAAACCCTTTCCTTTGGTGGACCATTGGAGGCCATATCACCTGGCTTGAGCCTAGAGTGAGCTACCACCTCATCAGCCTTTGGGTAAAGCTTAGCTGTAGAGCTTGGCTGTAGAGGCTGTCCCATTGAACTCTGGCTTGAGCTATGCTGAAGATGCTCTATCTTAGAGGCTGTAGAGGTCACACCATTAGCCTCTGTCTTGAGCTTGGCTACAGAGGGTGGCCCCTTAGCCTCTAGCTGTAGTTTACGACTTTAAGAGATATTCTGCAAAACGTTTGTATGGCACTGCCTCAAATGAATCAACTGCGATAGCTATTCCAGAATCAGAAAGTTCTCTGTAATTATTTTTGTAATTTCTGGAAACCTACTGTATAAATATTTGGGTCAATGGTTCTTTAAGGTATTCTTGGCAGGTGACTGCAAGTGCTGATGGCTTTACTATTAGGTAAAATACAAAACATGCTAAGCTAATTATAGTGCCATGCAAAAGTATTTATACCCCTTGAGCTTTTCCACATTTTGTCACATTACAACTACAAATGTAAATGTATTTTACTGGGATTCTATACTTGATAGACCAAGTGGCACTTATTTGTAAAGTAAAAGGAAAACGATACAATAAATAGTTTAACATTTTTACAAGTAAAAATCTGAAACGTGTGCTGTGTATTTGTATTTATCTAAAATCCAGTGGAACCACTAGCCTTCAAAAGTCACCTAATTAGTAAATGGAGACCACCTTTGTGTACTTGTCCTGCTGGAAGGTGAACCTCAAGTCTTTTGCAGGTTTTGTCTAAGATTGCCCTCTATTTGGCTCCATCAAAATCTTCCCATCAACTCTGACCAGCTTCTCTGTTCCTGCTAATGAAATAATGCTAATCATACCCACAACATGATGCTGCCCCACCAGGTTTCTGGCCTGTCTGTTTAGGTTGATGGCCATGTCTTGGTAAGTTTGCAATTGTGCCATACTTTTTTCCATTTTTAAATGATGGATTGAATAGTGCTCTGTGAGATGTTCAAAGGTTGGGTTATTTTTTATAACCTAATCCTGCTTCTCCACAGCTTTATCCCTGACTTGTTTGATGTGTACCTTGGGCTTGACAGAACAGCTTTAATTATACTGAGATTAAATTACAGACAGGTGGACTCTATTTACTAATTAGGTGACTTCTGGAGTCACTATGTTCCACTGGATTTTGTTAGGGGTATCAAAGTAAATGGGGCTGCATACAAATAAATTGAATACCATTTATCATTTTCCTTTTACTTAACAGTTACTTAACAGTTATCTGCCACTTTGTGTTGGTCTATGACATAAAATCCCAATAGAATACATTTACGTTTATGGTTGTAACATGACAACAAAACATGTTAACATGTCAAGGGGGATAAATACTTTTGCAAGGAACTGTAGGTCCAACATGAGATGAGTTTGAGTGGTCAATGAGGCTGGTCATCTGGCCATGTGTGGCGCTAGGGAAAATAATTAATTCAGGTCTTGTTTGTCATTTTGCTGGCTAAAACTAGTAATGACATGGCATTTGCAAGGCATGCTTGACGGCCTATCCTTCAATCTTTATTTGACAATGTTTATAATCTGAAAAACTTTCAATTCACATATCAGTTATTATCCTGAACATATTCTTCAGTAGAAATTTAAGCTTTGTGTATGTTTTTCTCCAAAGCCAGACCTTGATGCAATCCTGCAGGGTAATTAACTGAAGCAAGTGGGACTCTCTGACATTTCCCAGCCTCTAATGGGTCCTTGGTAAGAGACCTGCAACACAGAAAAATAAAATACAGTCTTGAGACCTTTCTCCCATTAAAAAGAACAGGCAAATGTCAATCCAACCAGGAACAATTGTTTTTGAAAAAATACGCAATCAATTCATTAGATTAGCTCTAATTAATCCACAGAGGTATTGTAGTGAAAGATGTTTGAGATGCAAAAACAATTGTTCCTTGAACAATTGATCTCAGTGGTTTTGTTGTGGTCTTTTGGTAGCTAGGCTTTTGTTTGTGTGTGGAGACTGAAAGGAGAGCAACTAAAGCACTTGTTAAAAAAAAAAACAAGTTAAGCAGAATAGAATATATATATATAGCTGTGTAAGTTTACAAAATCACACCAGTATTTTGCTTTACTTAAATTTGAGGGAACCTTTTTGGGTGATACACTTACTAAGACTGATAATTTTAACCTATCATACCTATCTTCTTACTAGATTTTGTGCTCCGACCCAAACTCTTTAACAAGTCACCCACCCCCYATTATTGTATATATTTAGAAAATAAAGGCTTTAAACTGACAGTAACAAGGTTTAAAGTATTTCTCAAGACTACATCTAAAGAACAGAAGAAAGTCTGGTTCTTTGGAACTGAAATATAAATAAATAGGGTGGCTATGTATCTATCTACTGTATGTAGGTTTGTCACCTRGAATGTTTTTCCAACAATCTTGAGAGTTACCAGAGGTTTTGAGTACTTGTTAGATTTTTTCTTTCTCTCTCTAGTCYAACTCATACTATGTCTACTGGGCTGGATTTTGTGATAGTGTTGGCCTGGTCATCTGATGTAGCACTTCATCACACTCCTTCTTGGACATTTGTTTCAAGTGCCTTTGTACTTTATCAGCAATGGCTACGTAGGTCAAAGGATCAGATTATCGTGTTCTCCACTAGAGAGGAGATTTCAGAGGAGGCCTATGGACTGATAATACCATGTCTAAACAGCAATCTACTCATCTGCTACTTGAGCTTTGAGGAGCATTTGCTGTATATAGGCAGTGGCCAGAGTGAAACCAATTTTTTTTTATTACTCATACTTTAACAAAAAAAAGTTCAATAATATTTAATTAATTATATAATTGTAAAATGTATAATTGCCCTGTTTATTAGATAATACGTATTGGTAAGTTGTAGTTTACACATAAGATAACTGGAAATGGCTCAGACCCACATTAACTACATAGAACATGCACTGGTTTCTGCAACTTTGTCAATTACTGTGCTGTTGTTTAGGACCATGAAGATCTCCAAGTGTTGCTAAGTCAGAAAGCTTCTTAGCYTTTTCTTTTTTGACGCTCCAGTGTTGAGAAGCTTCTAACGCATATGACCGATGTCAGCTGTCTGGGCCGTAACTCTTATTTTAGATTTGGGATAGGCATTGCCATCAGGTGATAAAGAGGACTGAACCAGAAACATCCTCAGGTCTTTGTGTCTTGAAGGACCGCATTGTGTATGTGCGTGTGTGCATGTGTGCAAAGCACTTTATAAAAACAAATATAGAAAGTGTTAGACTACTCACCAGAAAGATGGTAGAGTTAGAAAGGAGATGCGTGCCTCCGTGTGAAAGATATCTYGCGCAGGGTGATCTCCACGCTTTCTGTTTTGAGTGTTTGGGGGAAGAGCACGCTATCCGCTTCCGACGAGTTAACTCGTTCATGTAAGATGCCCTATTCATCCAGTGTTTTAGTGCCATTGACATCGATTTATTCTAATGTTGTTGATGCAAAGGCATGGGGTTATATGATGATGCCCCAAATAGAAGAGACGCTTGCGGGCTATCTCTCTCCTGTGACGTCATTCTCCCTGAAAAAGCCCACATTCCCCACCAAGCCATATAGACTAACATCTTTGTTGGTGGGGAAAGCTTTTCAGGCAGCGGGTCAGGCTGGTGCTGCTCTGCACACTATGGTGGTTTTACAGGCGTACCAGGCTGACCTGGTGAATGACTTGATGAAAGGGCATTTTTAGAACTACACTGGGCCACAGATCTGTCTCTCCGCGCAACCAAGCAGATGGCCCGTGCAATCGGTTGCTCTATGGCTGACATCTGTGGCTTATCCTTACGGGCATCAAGGATAAGGATCATGCTTTCCTTCTTGATGCCCCCATCTCGCCTTTCAGCCTGTGACGCTGTTAGCACCGTCATCAGGTTTTGGGAAGTGAAACTACATGGAGAAACCTTTGTGAGGTTTCTTCCTTGCTGTGCTTAACAGTCGGGACCGACTAGTTCCCACAAGGTTTGAGGCACATAAAGAGAGTGTGGTGAGCCGGGCAACCCCTTGTAGAGACCAGACCTGAGGAGTATTATCTCCACAAAAAAGAAGTCCTGAGGCTTATGTGCCCAGGACCATGGTGGTGTCTCCCCCTGGGGAAAGGTGTGTAAAAATAAAGAGAATAAAGTCTCCTTCCTGGCACCCTCAGAAGGCCAGTGTTCAGTCTCTGCCACCACTAGTGTTTCGGGAAACAGCGGTCTCCAATAAAATTTTAGTTGTTCGGTTGCCTCCTGCCACGTTTCAGGATGCCGAACATCTAGCATCCCCTCCTTCTAGCCAAAGTCCCTTTCGGAGAAACTGGCAGCGTGGAAGCTACTGCCAGGCATGTCTCCTTGGGTACAAAAGATTGAAGAGAGAGGCTATGGATTTAGCCCTGGCTCCTTTACGACTCCAGGGCATCCGTATCTTGAATTACATAGACTGGCTGATTCTGGCTCAGTTTCAGGAGCTAGCGCTTTTTCAACAAGATGTCGTCCTAACTCATCTCGACTCTTTAGGATTGAGAGTCAACGCCATGAAAAGCGTTCTCTTTCCTGCTCAATGGGTGACATATTTGGGTGTCACATGAGTTTCGACCACGATGCGGGCACAGCTGTCTCCTGTGCATGTCGAATGAGATCATTTCAGTTGTGGCTAAGAGCCAGGGGATTTCATTCAAGAACCAATCCACAGAGGGAATTGACCATGGATGGCCGTCCAGCCCAAGGGATCTGGAGAGGTCATCATCTCACGTGGCACATCAATTGCCCCGAAATAATGGCTCTATTTCTGGCCCTGAAATACTTCCTCCAGCAGTTGAGAGCATAAATCGCATAAATTCACGCCGCTTGAACAAGCTAGCGCACCAGGTTCTGCTTTGGGCACAGGACAAGTTCCAGTCCCTCAGGGCAATTTGCATTCCGGGGCAAATGGATTTGTGAGCAGATTTGCTTTTCAGACAAACTGTGCCACATGGGGAATGGAAACTCCACCCCAAAGTAGTCAGTCAAATCTGGGAGAGATTTCATGTAACAGAGGTGGACCTCTGCCTCACAAGAAACAGCACAATGTCCCCTTTACTACTCTCTGAGTCCTCCAGCTACCCTGGGTCTGAACGCGATGGCCCATACATGGCCCAGACTAGGTCTCAATGCATTTCCTCCAATAGCTCTGCTCCAGGGCTTATGCCCCTTATTGATAACGCCCCACTGGCCCACCAGAGTGTGGTTCTCAGATCTAATATCTCTCCTCGACGTCTCATCGTGGGTGATTTAAGTGAGGATGGATCTTCTGTCTCAGGCGCAAGGGGACAATATTTCATCCCTGGCCTGAGCTCTTCAACCTTCACGTCTGGTCCCTGAGGGGGAACAATTAAGAGAGCCAGGTCTTCCAGCCAGTGTAATTGAAACTATACTAAATTCTAGGGCTACAACCACTAGAAGAATTTATGCCCTCAAATGAAGTGTATTTGAAAGTTGGTGCATGGCAAAACATGTAGACCCAGTCCACAGCCAAATTGTTTCAGTGCTGGAGTTTCTACAAGAAAAGTTGACCTCGGGCTTATGCCCTAGTACTCTCAGAACGTACATAGCCACTATTACGGCTTGTCATGTTCTGATTAATGGGGTTTCTGTGGGAAAGCACCCTTTAGTTGCTGCCACTAGACAAACGCTTTTGGGTGAGAGATGCTATTGCCCTAGTCTACGAGGTGCGTGGTCACACTTTGCCTCTAGGAATTAGTGCCCATTCGACCAGGGGGCTTACATCATCAATTGCTCTGGCAAGAGGTGTCCCCTTGCAGCAAGTGTGTGATGCAGCAGGTTGGTCCTCTCCACACACATTTGTCAGATTTTATAGTTTGGATGTCCATGCTACTCCAGGCTCGCAGATCCTTGAGTCAGCCTCCCAGAATTATGTCTGAGACCTCTTTGGTGATTGTGCGCACACACTACACAACCCTGGGGGTCCAGACACTTGCAGTGCGGCGGCATTGGTATTCTCGTTCCCATAACGTTTTTACTCAGCATTGAGTGTAGCTTTTGAAGGGGAACGTCTTGGGTTACTTTGCTGTAACCTTGTTCCGTGAAAAAGCGGGAAGGAGATGCTGCGCTCCAATGCCTCACTGYGGGCATGACTGGACGTCCTTTCAGATAAAAATTGACCTGAGGATGTTTCCGGTTCAGTCCTATTTATAACTTGCAGGTGCACCTCATCAGGTGATGTCTCCTGACCAAGGTTATATAAGCCAAAGTTTGGCGTTTTTATACCCACGTGCTTTAGAACCGGTGGAACAAAGAGACGTTTCCGTAGCGTTTTCACGTAGCATCTTGTTCCCGCTTTTTCAGGGAACAGGGTTACAGCAAAGTAACCCGAGACGATTTTTCAGATTGACTGTCCTTCATTTCTTAAATTAACGGTGAACTGTTTCTCTTTACTTAACTATTTGTTGCCATAATGTAGACAGTAGTTGTAGKAGCACTAGTAAGGCTATTTACCCTGTACCCAGCCTTCCTCTGTACTAGACAATTGATAGTCTAAATTGATAGTCATATTAAGGAGTCAAGAAATGCCACAAATTAACTCTTGACAAAGCATACCTATGAACTGAAAACCATGCCAGGGGACTACCTCATGAATCTGTTTAGTGAATGTCATGAGTGTGCAAAGTYCTGTAAACTCTATCAAACTGCCAATTTAAAGCAACAACAACAATAATAATAATAATAATAATGATTATTATTATTATTCTCTGGGCCAGGTTGTCATCAAAGCTAATTGTAGTTACTTTGGACAATTTAAAATATAAAACATATTCTGAGTTCTTTAACACTTTTTTGTTTATTCATTGCTTTGATGTCTTCAGTATTAATGTGTAATTTTGAAATTAATAAAATAAATAAAGCTCCTGGCAGTGTGTATCAGCTCAAATCAGCTGATACATGTGCATCTTCACAGCACAATCTACAATATCAATTATGTATTGGAATTGCAATAAACATTTTTTAAACAATTAACAAACTTTTTCAGGTATTTACACAACTCTTGACCCTTACACAACTTTCCAGGATATACTGTAGATAATCAAATAGCTGGCATAATGGATTTCCAAAATATTCCTCAATATACTGTAATGTTTAGGAGGACCACACTTTGAGAAATATTGGAAAGCATACACAAACTTGAGCTCCATGAAGCAGAATAATGTTTCTTAAATGTGGGCTGTTTTCTCAATTGAGATTGCCTTGCCTTAAGGTCTGTGCAGACTAGTGTGAGGAAAACTAAAGAGATGTAGAGTGCATCAAAGGCTTTCGTCTTGTATTAAAGAGTCTTCAATGCTATTTTAGTGCAATCACGTAGACCTGAATAGAGTTGTTTAGTAGACAGAGTTAGAAAGAGATAAAGAGGTTTGTAAGTTAGGTACAAAGCAAATGCACCAGATAAAGCCAATGAGGAGATAAGTGCACTGTTTAGTGTAGATGTAGGTACGATGCAGAGATTTACAAATCACAATGTTGCATTCACTAGCCATCCAAGTCAGGTTTAAGGCTATGTTGCATGTTGTAAAGACAGCCACAAGAAGACACAGTAGACAGATACATTGATACAAAGTTTAACTAACTATGGTCAAAGCTACTGTGACAATCAACTGCACTGCATGTGAATGCAGAGAATATAAAATGCATCCTCATAAAATACCTGATTACTGAAGAAGTTAGCCACCACACACCCACTGATGTAACTCATTCTAGGCCACACTCCCACCAAAATAAAATTATTTGCAAATATATTTCTGAATGTTTCTAATTTTCTCCTTATTGGTTCTACAGTAGTTGGGTGCATGGCTGACAGATTATTCTCTAGAAGGAAATAAGGTTATCTTCAATATTTAGGTCAATTGACAGTAGTGATTTTTATATGCTATACACTTTTTTAATGTATTCTAACATAATATTCTTTGGAATGAACAAATTATATCAAAGATACAAAATATTACTCAATCAAATCTTTGCAGCAAAACTGATGAACACAAGGTAATGTATTTAATACATAGTTATCGTTTACAAATCAGTACTGCATTTTATATCAGTTACACTTAAGCAATCTGTAAAAATTTCATTACAGAATTTCAAGGAATTTAATTTTGCAATTTGTTTTGGTCCTGTAAACCCTATCAAACTGCCAATTTAAAGCAACAATAATCCTTATAATTATATTATTGTTAATATTATTATTATCCCTGTCATGAACTCAGATGGTAAACTGGAAGATGTAGTTGTCGTAGGCAAAACAGAGCAGGCATAGGCGCAGAGGGGTTGTGAAACATACATAGTCTTTATTGACACAAATAAAACAAATGGAAACACAGAGTTTACGCAGGGAGACATGGAGCTGGAACTACATAAAGAAGAGACACGACCATCAGACGAGAGACAGGACGGGTTAAGCATTAGTTAGAGGAGTAGCTAAACTGGTATTGTTAAGATGGGTGATGACCTAACCTGATTACTACGGTATATAATGGGGTTAGTGGCTAACCGGGTTAGTTATTGAACTACCGTGGGAACCCGGACACAAAGGCCTAAGCACACAAGAGGCTAATCCTAGTTATAATAGGATTAGCCTCTTCTGTAATCCTAGGCTAATACTAGTACCTATTCTTTGCAAAATAGTTCAACCTAAACCTACTAGAGACTAAAACCGCTAGCAGCCAATCCCACGAGAGACTAAACCTACTGGAGGCTAAGCCTACTAGGAGCTAACCCTACTAGCAGCTAACCACTCATGTGGCTACATATAACTAATTATAAAGGATTATACAAACTAGGGCCTACACATACAGGTACCTAACCAAACTGGGAACAAAACAAGAGGAAAACACACAAGAGAAACACAGAACAGGACTTACACAAGATGTGAGACAACCTAACCAAACCAGCTCCATAACCCTCAACATCATGAACTTAAATATACAGAAACTAGAGCCTTTCTCTAAACAGAGATTACATAACTTAAACATAAAACAAAACCAAATACAAACTAAAGTAATGCCCACTTTACATAACAAATGCTCAACCCACTTTCCCCGAACAAACAGCTATATATAGGATGTCTAATAAGCTACCTCAGTTCAGGTGAGCACTCTCATCACCTGACCGAAGTGCTTCTGGGAAACTGAGTCGACAAACAAAAACTACAAAACTCACTAATAGGACCCACGGTTCCCTCTAGTGGAGAACCCTCACAGGGCCGGTCAGATAAGAGACACCAGCTTTAAAAAGTTGAGGAATGTGTGAAGGACATTAGACACTGGATGCTTATCAACTGCTGTAATAACTATTACTACATGCAGCTACAAGTAAGCTTTCTGATCTTGCAGTATCTCTGGGTGGCCTCTTTTTTATTACTGATTCCAGTCATTTAAAGCTCATGTACAAAAGTGTTCATACCCCTTGAACCTTTCCACATTTTACTACGTTACAACCACAAACGTAAATTTATTTCATTGGGATTTTATGTGATAGATCAACACAAAGTGGCACATCATCAAATAAAGTATTACAAATAAATATCTGTGGCATTCATATTCAGCCGAGCTGACATGTAGAACCACCTTTCGCTGCAATTACAGCTGCAAGTTTGTTGGAGTTTCTACCAACCTACCATATATCCAACATCTAGAGAGTGAAATGTTTGCCCATTGTTCTTTGCAAAATAGTTTAAGCTCAGTCTGATTGTATGGAGAGTATCTGTGAACAGCAATTTAACTATTTCCACAGATTCTCAATTGGATTTAGGTTTGGACATTGACTGTTAAAACATTTCATTGCATATCATATTGTGTATGACTATGTATGTGACAATATATTTAAAAAAATCTGATGAGTCCATACTGACCCTATTAGAGATTGATGGGTGCATCAGGATAAAAAGCGAAGCTCATGAAGCGATGCACCCATTATGGGTAATGTCAAGTCTACAAGATCCTGAAGGCCATGTTATGATCTGGGGGTTGTTTTAGTTGGTCTGGTCTAGGTTCAGCAAAATTATGTGGCAATAAAATGCAGTCAGCTGATGACCTGAATGTAATGAATGACCAGGTTAACACATCAGTGGGGTTTAAGTTTAATGTGATATTCACTAATACATTTCTTTTGCATTATTATAGTCTAATCTTATTTCTACCATAAAATTAATTTATGCTATAAAACATTCAGCCAATTTTCAAGTGTTGTAAAACTGTTATTTAGTAGTCACTAGTGTACTTAGAGTAACTCTTGCTGACTGTGCATGGAACAAAAATAACTATGAAGCCTTGTGAATTTACAATCTTAAACAAATGCTTTATAACTACAATATGTAGCCTTGTGAACTTACATTTATTATTATTATTATTATTATTATTATTATTATTATTAATATACGTACTGGTAAGATTTTTTTCTTACTGTATGAGATGTAAGATGTCTCATGTGAATTGAATATTAGAAACATTAATAAGATATCTGAGACTTGTTAGTAAGTAAAAAAAAATAAAATAAATAAAAAAGCCCTTCAACTCCCTTATGAATTGTTTCCTGGTCATGGTCTTCAGTTGTGCATTTTTTTTCCCATAGGTTGGGTGCAGATTCTAATGTAAACCTGTAGGGTTAATTAACTAGGGCCAGTGGGAACTTTTAGCATTTCCCTGCCTACCCAGGGGCTCTCATTAGGAAGAATGGGCAAAGGTCAGCCTGAAAAACAAATAATCTTTTCATGGCAATCATTAAAATGAGTCCTTAGAGATAGTAAGAAAAGTTCAAAATTTAGAAAAATGTTTCTAAACCATACAGCTCCTATTAGTATCACTGTGGTCTCATGGTACATCAGCTTCTGCTTGCAACACTGCAACTTAGGCTATGTTACCACTGAAAATAGAACTGGCCCAAAATGTTTATTATTATTATTATTATTATTATTATTATTATTATTATTATTATTATTATTAGCTCAGATCTTTTTTTTTTATTACATAAGTTTAAACAGCACAAATCACATGGAATCTGATCTTGTCATTTCTAATTTAGACCACTTCCAAATCTTTTCCCCCAATAATTTTAGAGAGTGAATGATTTTAACTTCACTCTGAACAGTCAAATTGTATTCTATGTAACTTTGAGGTCAAGCCTCAAAAGTCATCACAATTTTGCACTAGGAACAATGCAGGATGACATTTTAATGATGGTATTGACTTACTATCCACAATGCTCCACAATGGTGCTCTGCCTGTCTTCTCCTTAATGTAAGAAGAAGAATGTCCATTAATACAGTTGAAATTCATATACAGTATGTGTATGCATGTAAGATGGAGATAAAATGTATTAATTAATTCACTGGTCAAACATTATTTCACTCGTTAATATAAGGTGCTTCATCTTTTTTCTGCTGTAGGGGGGTCAACTTGGGCTTGTGCCTTAAATCATTGTCATGTTGGAACATTCAAGAGTATCCCATGCACAGCTTTTATGCTGTAAAATGCAAATTGTCTGCCAGTATTTAGATACTGATTACATGCTGCATTCATCTTGCCATCAATTTTGACTAACTTCCCTGTGTGACTGTGCCCTGTGCCACATAAGCGATCCACCACCATGTTTACAGGTTGGACGGTGTACTTTTTACTGTAAACATAGTGTGTATGGCTGTTCAATCTTGGTCTTAATATTTCAAATGACTCTGCTCCAGAAGCTGTGAGGCTTGTCTAGGTTATGGCGGTATATTCCTGCCACAATTCTGAGCGCGCGGTTTGACATTTTGAGAGCCAACAAAGCACTTTATTCACCTGCAGTGTCTCCCCTGCTCACTCAACATGTTCTCCGCGAACGTGCGACTCTGCCTACACGCGCGTGCAACATTTATTTTCTGTCTAGTTTATTTACTTTCTGCCTGTACGCTCAACTTTGTCCAGTGTTACAAAACCGCCACAAAAACAGCCAATCACAGACTTCCACACACGACCTCTGATTGGCCCTTCCTCTATCCGCTGGCACTATCGACCGCATAACGCATACTATGTATTTATTTATATATATTATAAATAAATATTATAGTATGTATTTTTTATTCAATGAAGTATTTGTATACAGTCATTGCCAAAAGTTTTGAGAATTACATAAATGATACATAAGTGAACAGATGAATTGCATAATCCTTCATTGCCAAGAAAATTAACTTTCCACTGCATTTTATTGCTGTCATTAAAGGAGCTGCTGAGATCATTTCAGTAATCGTCTTGTTAACTCAGGTGAGAATGTTGATGAGCACAAGGCTGGAGATCATTATGTCAGGCTGATTGGGTTAGAATGGCAGACTTGACATGTTAAAAGGAGGGTGATGCTTGAAATCATTGTTCTTTCATTGTTAACCATGAAAGAAACGTGTGCAGCCATCATTGCGTTGCATAAAAATGGCTTCACAGGCAAGGATATTGTGGCTACTAAGATTCAACCTAAATCAACAATTTATAGGATCATCAAGAACTTCAAGGAAAGAGGTTCAATTCTTGTTAAGAAGGCTTCAGGGCGTCCAAGAAAGTCCAGCAATCGCCAGGATCGTCTCCTAAAGAGCAGAGCTTGCTCTGGAATGGCAGCAGGCAGGTGTGAGCGCATCTGCACGCACAGTGAGGCAAAGACTTTTGAAAGATGGCCTGGTGTCAAGAAGGGCAGCAAAGAAGCCACTTCTCTCCAAAAAAAA
>QMIH01003005.1:20235-31592 GCA_003987875.1 Clarias batrachus
CTCTGGCCATCGGTGCCTCATGAAATGCACGGAATGACGGATAGCGAGCCTCGCAACACCTGATGTAGAAGCTACATATTAGCGCCAAGTGTATTAGATTAAGCTGGAGTTCACCCCATCTGCAGAAGCTCTAATGGGAAAACAGTTCTCTAATTCGACAAATCACTCCATATAACCTTAACTCAGCTCATGTTTATTCATGACTGGATGCTTTTCTTGCCGATATCACAGGGACTCACAAAGCAGTGAAGACTTGCTCCAGGCAATGTCAGCCTCTCTGCAAATGGGGACCGTGTGCGGTGGTTAACCGCCGCAACTTTGTCATCAAAAATTAGCCATAATTTAACCCTGAGCTTGTTCTCAGTTAATCATTTTTAATTGTGCAACCCCGAGATGGTCCTAAGCCACAGCTGAGAGAGGAAACGAAACGCCTTACAAACACTGTATAAATTTAGCAAACACAAGAATATTRCTTTATAGCACAGGCCCTGCATGACCCTCCTAGCCAGGCTGTTGACTAAAAAGAGGCGAAGAGGGAACCAGTCATTTATTACCTAATGCGAGCATTCAGACATGTTAAGAACCTTTGCTCTAGATTTTGCCTATTGGAGAAACTTACAGTAGTGTCATTTCCTTCTCCTTGTTCACAGATACCTGGATTGTGAAACCACRCAGCATGCATTGCAAATTTGATACTTTTAGGCTGAGCTCAATCATTATTATAACCTATATTATAGCCAGTTTTATTACTGTGTGCTTGCTTTAAGTGCCCTCATTTCAGCAGGATGAAGCACTGTTAGCGCTGTGGCCTCACACCTCCAAAACCGTGGTTCGATTRCCACCTCAGGCCTGTGTGCGTTGAGTTTGCATGCTCTCCAAGTGCTGGTGGGTTTCCTCTGTGTACTCGGGTTTCTTCCTACAGTCCAAAGAGGTGCAGATTAGTCTAACTGGTGCACCAAAATTGCCTGTAGTGTGTGAATGTGTGGCCTGTGATAGACTGGCACCCTGTCCAGGGTGTACCCTTCATCATGCCCAAAGTCTTCTGGGATCGGCTTCAGGTTCCCMTGACTCATGACAACTATAAGCTATATCAAGAATGAGTAAATAAAAAATGAAAATACT
Source organism: Clarias batrachus (assembly GCA_003987875.1). Classification (NCBI taxonomy): domain Eukaryota; kingdom Metazoa; phylum Chordata; class Actinopteri; order Siluriformes; family Clariidae; genus Clarias; species Clarias batrachus. The sequence continues at coordinate 21,358 of QMIH01003005.1, forward strand.
ACTACACTGTAATAAAACAGAATTGAAATCAATTAAAGGTGTTTACATTAAATGCTTGAATATTTCTCTGCACTGTTGAATTGTTGATAAAGATAATAAAGTATTATTTCTATAKTAACAGTTAATTCACTGAACTTTCTGGGTGTATGATTGGCAATAAACCAACCCAGGGAACTTGGGGCACAAGGCAGTGTACATCCTGAAGGGAGTGCCAACCCAATACATGCCGCAAGTAGATACCCATATCATGTACATGGAGCAGTGGTGGCTCAGTGTGGTAAGGCTCTGAGTTACGGCTAATGTACAGGGTGGGCCATTTATATGGATCCACCTTAATAAAATGGGAATGGGTTGTGGCACATTAGTATATGTGAGGGGGCAAACTTTTCAAGATGGGTGGTGACCATGGTGGCCATTTAGAAGTCGGCCATCTTGGATCCAACTTTTGTTTTTTCAATAGGAAGAGGGTCATGTGACACATCAAACTTATTGGGAATTTCACAAGAAAAACAAYGGTGTGCTTGGTTTTAACGTAACTTTAACATAACACCCTGTATGTGTGWTGGATAAGTTACTAAGACATGTATACACAACATCAATCAAAACACTAGTACTTTGCATGTCTTTTTAATTAAGGAGGAAACCGGACGACTTGGAGGCAAGCACAGGTAGAACATGAGCGAAAGTGAGATTCGGACCCACACCCCTGGATGTGTGATTGTTTTAAATGGTGAAGCTTTCTATAGGGAAGCACGGAAGATCTCCGGCGTTAGTGGGCAAAATCAASAAGCTGCATTGACTTCATCATTAATTTTAAAAGGAAGTGAAGAAACAAAGTAAGAACGTGCTTTGTGAACATTGCACATTTCTTTTACACTAGACAGGAAACTTCCCTGTGTTGAATTAACAGTGTTTACATGGGCAATAAACATTCTTGATCATTTCCTCCTATACAGTGTAGGGTCGCGAGGGGCTTGGAATCTATCCCAGGGAACTTGGGGCCAATATTAGCCGTTGGCTGGTCCAGTYGGACGCATATAAATTCTGTGTTAAATCAACACTGAGGATTTTAATGTGCAACTACAGTATATACAGTATGCACAAAGAGCATATACAGTATATGGGCAAATAAACAAGGTTAGGGTGATAAAAGGATCCTCAATTTTCATTAGGCCATATGGTATCACATCATTAACTAAATTGTATCATTTTGTATCATTTATTATTTTGATGAAACAGCACACCTCTSGGGTGTTTTATTCCTTACTTATWAAATGATTCCAAAATTATTGAAATCTTATTTAGCCTGCCAGATACTTGAAGTGACACAATTAAAATTACTTTTTGAAATGGGAAATACTGTTCCTATGTAACACACTTACGATAAATTAAAATTCTGCGTAAGAAATATCGGACTGAAGGATGTCAATCGTACGACGTGCTAGGCTGCATCCGTAACCTTCCACCCGATCTTTTAGTGTTGAGATAAAAAACCAGAAGCAGGATGTGATCTGACTGCATGACTGAGGATAAATAAGCAGAATAATCACAGTAATGACAGCGACAAAGAAATGTCCGGCATGTTTCTATGGCATTTTACACCTGTCGCTCCTCTGTGTGGCACAGCAATGTGAGATCAGTGTCGGTGCGAGGGGACAACACGCTAGATAGCTTCATCTTGACTACACCACCATATTTGCCYCAAAGGTAATAATGAGGCTGCATGCTTACTGAACTGTTATCATGGCAGCCAGCTGTTTGGGGGCATTTTTGCATTGATTTGGGATCCGTGTGCAGCCAGCAGCAGCTGTTTTATATACAGTAAAATGCTTAAATCTATCTATTTACTCTATCTATTAGTGTGCAGCCATCTATAATATATATATATATATATATATATATATATATATATAATAGATGGCTGCACACTGATCCCAAAGATTAGATGTGATGTTTTACAGTGACAGGCTACAAATCACCTAAAGATAATACAATTTAAAAATCAGTCCTGTGTCATGCAGCAGTAAAGCAACCTGAGGCCATTCATGYGTGGGGTCGCTTCTCCCCCAAGGGAGTAGGCTGACTCACAATTTTGTCTAAGAACACAGCCATGAATAAAGAATGGAACAAAATCACACGGTCTGGGAGCAACTTCTCTCAACCATCCAAGACCAGTTTGGTGACAACCARTGCCTTTTCCAGCATGATGGAGCACCTCGCCCTAAGGCAAAATTGATTAAGTTTCTCAGGAAAAAAAAAACAAAAAAACATTTGTAGTCAATAATGAAGAGGCGGGTAGACAAACAAAACCCCACAACTTCTGACAAACTCCAAGCATTGATTGCGCAAGAAAGGACCGCCGGCATCATCAATCATCATCAGGATGAGGGCCCAGAAGTTGATTGACAGCATGTCAGAATGAATTGCAAAAAAACAAAAGGGGCAACACTGCAACTATTGACTTTTTTGCATAAAATGTATGTAAATGTCAATAAAAGCCTTTGACACTTGAAATAAAATGCTTGTAAGTATATTTCCGTATACCAGCTGACAAAAAAAAATCCAAAAACACTGAATTACTGTAACTGACTTTGTGAAAATGTATCATTTGCGTCATTCTCAAAACTTTTTGTCCACAGCTGTTAAATATTACACCGTGCTATATAGTTAACAGAACGATGTGAGATACTGTAGTGGAAGCACTGTGTGTGTGGTGAACTTGGTTTGTAGTGCAAAATTCAGTTTCACTTTTAAAAGAATATGTCCCTTTTTTCACCCCTCTCTCTCTCTCTTTTTTTTGCTTTCACGGGTTTAAAAAACAGAGAAGTAACATTACAACACTTAAAAGCCACCCGAGTGATGTGCGTACATGAGACGTGTACGCAGAGGCATGAGTCTGGAAAGCTGTCGCATTCTGTCTGCCTTGTTATAAACCATAGAACTCAAGAATGAATACACGGATGAATGAATGTTACACACTGCACAGTACCTGTACTACAGTATCATAAGTCAAATGTGAAACGTCGGTGGAAGAGGGGGGACGTTGACGACGCTGTAAAGTGAAGTTTTGGTAAATAATTTGGTGTGGATACAGTACATGTTAACAAAAGCGCAAAYGACGGGCCAAATTGATTAGAATAGCCATATACAGTATTGTGACAAACAGTAATCTGTGTTCGGTTCCAACACTCCCTGGATATTTACCTTGAAAAAAAAAATAAATAAATTTAAATGGCCATCTTATGTTTGCTGATACATTATAAATAACTTGTTCCCAAACTTGGTGAGGCCGAAAACCAAAGCAACTGTGCATTCGTTTCTGGAGTACATTTACTGTACATACACACGCACACACACAGAGACACACACATACACACMTAGCCCAGGATTAGCAATCAAAAACAATAACCTTATCCAAATATTTATTAGGGTCATAAATCACAAGTCATGCACCAGCATCCTGTAGGGAGATTCGAGACGGTTATGAGCAAGAGGCAAATATACTATAAAAATTTTACGATCCCGTAGAGGCCAGAAACGGACGGCAGACATTACAATAAGCAATATACTCCTCATGGTTCTCCAATAAACACGTTAAGTAATGACAGCTAATTTCAGTCTGGGCCTGATGAATTGCTCTTTGCGGTAGGGTTGACAAGATAATCAGCCCTCGCTGTCGTAAGATTTGAGGAATTTCATTAAAAAMAAGGTTTTATTTTGATTTGTTTCTTTGCTTTTTATTGTTTTTTTTTTTTGTTTTTTTTCTGTGTTGAGGTATAACCCGTTTAGATGTTTTGTCATTTCCTGAAATGAAGGTAAAAATGTGTTCATATTGAAAGCTGGGATATTTGTCTGTGTCTGGGTCTGTGTCTCTGTATGCATGTGTGTTTGCTCTATCTTCCCTTTTTATCTCTCGAATAAACGTCCGCTGTTCACTCCCAGTCCATCACCTATTGTGCGTTTTTCCCCGAACCAAATAAGCTGATAATATTAACATGGAACAGGTGAAAGAGTGAGTTCTATTGACCCAAGTATTGCAGATCCTTTATCTCTCCGCTGAACAAACTGTGACTCTGTGCTTAATCTCCACCCAATCATAATGAACAGTCCAGGTGAAGGGTCCTTTTTTCGCCCACTGTTCGATATGCGCGGCGCAGTGCGCGTCTTTAATTCCGGCTGAAGAAGCAAGGACAAGAAAACATATCCAAGGCCAGACCTTCATAAACCCCAGGCCTTCTGTTTGCAAACACTCAATATATGGCTGTCGTGTGTACACAGTGGGTCGTATATGATGTCTTTCTTCTGGGACCGAGGACTCATAAATTTCCTGTGTGACGCCTGGCCCTTACTCTATGCAGGAAGCATATGGGCAGTACATACATGAAGCCATGCAGACATGTCGAAAGACCTGTGGTAGATCAGATTCATTCCATAAAAAGTTCTCTTTTCTATATAACATCACAATCCGGTTCCCAAAAATGGTCCCCGATAACCTCCAAAGAGTGGATGATACTACCTGAAGTGTCTTTTTTTAGCCAAGATCCAAATCCCCAGCTATTCCATGCGCTGTATAATTGTTCCTTTGGGGATCAAAATAAAATACAGATGAAATGGTCGCATCCTTTTTCCCGGAAGGATTCTGGAATCCTGCTCTCACCGACAATTTCTGTCAAAGCGCGTGAAGCTCACCCGGAATTGGAAATGTGTTTTTAGTGCTCTCGTGCTCGTTGTTCCTGAGCCTCCAGCAGAAAAAAACATAAAGACAACCTGCCTTCATTTTGTGCCATACACCCTGCGCCACTGATGCCAACATGCCCCGGACGGCGGCCGACGACAGGTAAAAGATGAGTGGATCCAGGCAGGCGTTGAAAGTGCTGAGTAGCAGCGCCTTGTCCCTCCATTCAGGGCTGCGCCTGGTGATGAATCCGACCACGTGTGAGAYGTTGTAGGGTCCAAAGCACAGAGCGAACACCAGCAGCGTGCCCAAGGCAAGTCCAATGGCTCGCAGCTTCCTCCGTCTGCCAATGTTTGGCAAACGCGACAGGATGCAAATGAAGTTGATGTAGCAGAAAGTGCAGATGAGCAGCGGGATGCAGAAGAGCACGATGCACAGCTCCAAGCGAACAGGCAGCAGAATTCGCAGCTGGGCATCTGTAAACTCTTCGTAGCACACGTTCCTCGACGGTGGCCCCGTCCCAGCTGGGTTGTAGTACGGCACCACATAGACAATGCTAAGATGGAGCATGGAGAGTGCCCAGAGGAAGACGGAGGCCAGCACGGCATAAATGGGTCGTCGTCTCATCGAATGCTGGATGGGGAAAGCAACACCCAGATATCGCTCGACACTTACTGCAGTGAGAAAAAACACACTGTTGTAGATAGTCATGTAGAAGACGAAGCCAGACAKCGGGCACAGGAAGTACGGCATGTCCCAGCGCATGCCGTCGACCACTTCTTGCATCTTAAACGGCAGAAAGAGAAGGAATAGCAGGTCGGAGACGGTCAGGTTGAGCAGGAGGATGTCGATGGGCACTGGCTTCCTCCACACCTTACAGCTGAACGTGTAGAAGGCCAGAATGTTGCAGGGGAAGCCTGTGACGAAGGTGATGATGTAGACAGAAAGGCAGAGGATGGTCTTGCACTCCTGCATGGCTTACTTGTTGGAATCATTTATTTGCCAGGAGGCCTTACCTCATTTTTTTTTGTCAGTCCTGAAAAACACAAAAAAAGGAGAGCAGTATTAAGCGTGGGATATTTTGAACAGTTGAAGAACGTATGAWTGTTTTTCTAAAGGATGAGAAGGAAAAAATGGATATGGACACGGGAGCATGATGAGGAACAGACATGAGGCCAAACAAAGGCGTAAGATTAAGGTAAAGCTTAAGTATAGATGCAGATTTCCAGGTGTGGGTATGTTGCCAAAATGCATTATTATTAATTAGACTGAATAAATAAGTGAATAAAAAAGCGCCAGCACCGCCAGGGTCCGGGTTCGATCCCTGGCCGGGCTCGATTCCCGTCTCTGTGTGCATGGAGTTTGCATGTTCTCCCCGTGCTTGATGGGTTTCCTCCGGGTACTCCGGTTTCCTCCCACATTCCAAAAACATGGAGGTTAGGCTAATTGGCGTTCCCAAATTGCCCGTATTGTGTGAATGAGTGTGTGAGTGTGTGTACGACTGTGTGCCCTGCGATGGGTTGGCACCCTGTCCAGGATGTATCCTGCCTCATGCCCTAAGTCTCCTGGGATAGGCTCCAGGCCCCCGTGACCCTGAATACAGGATTAAGTGGTATAGATGATGAGTGAGTGCAAGGCGACTGACTTAGTAGACTTAGGAGTCAGTCGCCTTGCACCTCCAGGGTCCAGGCTCGAGTCCCGCATTGTGTCTTAGTGCATGGACTTTGCATGTTCTTCCCATGCTTGGTGGGTTTTCTCCCACAGTTCATATGGTTTTTGAAAACAAGCTGTATTAAAGTTAAGCTTCCAGTTTTGTGCATCAAACAGTAAATGGGAACTAAATGCATAAAGGAACACGTATTGAACATGCCATTTGGAAATGCCCCACATGATTTGGTCTAAAAARAACAGTTCAAGACCATTTTTTTACATTCTTAATGTGCATAGAATTGATGAAGTTCAAACTGTGCTTCAGTGTCTTATACATGAGTAGAAAATAAATGATCACTTCTAGCTTTGAATACATTAATTCTAATAGGAACATTGGCTAAGCCGCGCGGACCTAAAATAAATACTTGAATACCAGACAAACGTGTGATGCTTTATTTACTTTGCCTTTCTTTTGTTATACCACCTTCGTTGTAAGTCTAAGACTGTAATTTTGCTGGAGGGAGCGAAAGTCGAGTATGTCATAACAAGCCACTAGGTTGTTATGACACATCCAACTATGTGTCATAGCTGAGTGTTGGAACAATGCCACGTTTCTGGGTTAGGATTGCTTCATACTGTAGTGTTTCACTGCATTAAAGCAAACAGCTGAGATCCTGCAGTTCTGTCTGCTAAGCCTGAGTTACAGAGATGATTTTTCAGAGCAATAAACACTTACTCAGCTGCCGGCAAGTTGTAATCTGTAACATAAGCGATAATATTTATTGCGATATACAGTACTGTACGTTCCACAGTAAGCATACAATGAACACAGTTTATGTTTAACTGTGTCAGAGCTTTATTGCACAAATACTTAGATATTATATTAATTTAAACTCTAAAATTTGCATCTAAGCATGTTATATAAATAAATGTGGGCTTAACATTTTTTCAAAATTTTTTTTTTACATATGCACATTTTGGAAAAGGTCTTACCCAAGATGGGCAAGGAACCATATCCTCTCATTCACTCATTGCAATGCTTCCCCCTTCCACTCATCACTTGGAAATTCAAGATGTCAAAATTTCAAGACTTTTTCTAAGAAAAAGAAAAAAATGCAACAAATTTCATTGTTGCCACTTTATGCCATTTTGTAATTCATTTAAACATTAAAATATGCAAAAATTCAAGCATACAAATATACAAAAGTATACAAAAATGTACAAACCCCAATGTTCTTTGGGACATTTTAGCTTTACTGACCTTGATTTGCAACATAAAAATTACAGCAATGAAAAATTCTTAAAATAATTACAAAAGTAAAAATGTATTTGAACAAGCTTAGATTTTTTTTATTTCCAAGTATTTCGATGAATGCCTGGTAAAGAGATAAATATAGAGTAACTAGGAGAAAATAATGCCATATAATAGTCAGTAGATCCAAAGAAGTCCAAGAAATACACTCGTCTAATGGTATAGTGTGGGTTAGTATAATGAGTTTTTAGTTCTAAAATTTCTAGTTCTAGTTTCGAATGGAACAACATTTTTTTTTTTTTTTTTGCAGTCCTATATGGATTCTTTAAAGATTGCAAATAATACTCTTTTTTAAACTAGTTAACATAATAATTTAATTGTGTGTCTGGTTGCTTGATTTTCTTTCTGTTTCACGCCTTTTCCAGATGCACTGTATTTTCCTACAGTATCTAATCAGAACACTGGGACCAGAAATGTCCATGTTTGGTACCTTATTGGTCAGGTAAAATAATGGGGAAATTAAATGTATGAGCATTAGTCCATGATGACATCCTTAATATTTAGTGACATAAAAGTTCAATGATAACTATGAGCTGAAGAAGGCTCGGTCAGCCATTAGCCTTTAACCTACTGTAAGCATTAGGAAGCTAACATCGCCTTCATAAGAGCTAAAGATCGCTAGGATCGCTAGTGGCTTTTTTTTTAAGAGATACATTTTAAGACCTATTTAAAAAATGGCACCCAGAGAACAGCAGAGCTGACCAAAGCTGGGTTGAGCTGAGCACTGTGGATCTCTTGTTATATGAGGTCACAATTGGGGAAAATCAGATTTTCTCATTTAAGCCCTGGCCAATACAAAAATGTAAAAAGGTCAAACAACAGGGAATGTTTTTGTATACCCATGCAGACTGGAGACCCGCTCGAATGTCTAAAAATGACTATAAAAAGTGAATATTCAATATTAGCTGGCCTTTAGGTTTTAGTTTTGGCCTTTTAGCTGAAATGCCATTTAATTAAAAACTAAAGTTAAAATAGCCAGGGGTTCTACATTTAATCTTTTTACATACACAAGTTGCTTGAACAACAATCAAAGTAATTAATATAGTAACGAGTTTAGCAAATGCATTATCACTTCCTAAAACTATCTACTTTGAAGCCCTTTTGATAGAGAAAAACTTCTAAGGTTTTCTCAGCAGGACAAATCAATAACCTTTTTGCTTCTGAGAATAGTGGCTAAATAAATTGCTTTAAATGGCGATTACTTGGATTTTAAATGGTTCTTTGTAAAATTAAAGGTTTGTAGCAAAAGCTCTAGCTTGGAACTCTTTCTAATAAAACCTTTATCAGTTCATTCAAATGGACAAAAACTGTTTACTCTTGTTCCGTAATTTAAGGTTAAATACATTGCTTTCAATTGTATTTAATTAATTTATTACACATTAACATTTAGCAGATATTTGTCTTTGTAAAACTTGGGTTCATCTTTTCAAAGATTCTAGTTCTGAACCCTGACTGAGAAAAAGACCTTTGTAAAAAAAAAATAATAATAAAATAAAATAAAATAAAAATCTAAATACGTATTAGGTATATAGAAATGATTTTTTTAAATGTTATTTCATTAATAAAGTCAATTATTTGTCAGTAGTTCTTTATGTAGTTAGGGGTTTATGACTCCCTACATATACAGTATATAATTTAGAACATTTTGTGATAAGAACACACACTAGAGCAGAACCTTTAATGGTTCCCKCAAAGGAACTGACTTATTTGCATTTCTTTAAATGCAGTTTAATTAATAAAGTGTTTATGAATTGTCTAATTATTAGTGTATACTGTAGCTTTTGAAAAGATTCTGATAAAGAATCAGCACTTGCAATCAAAAAAAAACTGTGCAGCTTTTACATATTGATATTAGATCTATTAACTTAAATAAATGAAGTTTGTAATGTATATAAATAATTCTTTTTTTATCACTGTTTTTTTTTGTATGTTTGTTTTTACCATTATTATTTTTTTTTGTCCAATTTACATTCAAAGGTTGTATTAAAAGTAGTGCAAAAAGTGGGCACAACTTTTTTAATTAACTGACATGTTCAAATTGCAAATCTTAGTAGCGTAACTTTTTCTCTATACAAGGTACTGTACTACTCAATATCTTCTCCATCACAAGCCATGCATTTGTGACACGTCAAACCCAACTCTTGAATCCTCTTTGAAAATCCCCTTTTGTCACAGTTGACGGTCTCTCACTGCATGGTTTTGTCTTCGGTGCTGGTTTCTCCTTCTTTAAACTTMTTCATCTATCTGCGCGCATTGCTCTTGTCAGTAGTGGCATCTACTGTATGTATACGTTCTTCAAGTGCGACAATTCACCATTGTTTCAAGAATGTAGCATGAGTCAGTTGCTTTGAATACAATTTAATCAATATGTCAAATTCATTACAGCAAATTGTACTGTTTGTTGTTAAAGGATCATACAGTCCTAAAAGTAAAATAGTTTAAGGCATGTTCTGATAGGTTTGTACAGTTTGGCAGAATCTTTAATGTTTTTATTTTTTTCAGGGACAAATGAAGAGCTTGTGTTAAATGTCATTTAATTAATATTTTAATATAGTTTAATTAATATAGATTCCATAATTAGGAGGAATTATTATTAWT
>QMIH01003006.1:10168-27263 GCA_003987875.1 Clarias batrachus
TTATATATATGTACATGAATATATGGGTGTAAAGTAAGCATAGATGGATAAATGAATGTACAGAATAGTTGTAAATCTACAGATGTGTCTGATTATAAATATGTGGAATAAAGATATACAGAAACTATATATAGGTGAATTTACATTATGTGCAGTAGTATGATTATACATATGAATAAATATGAGTCATTTGGCCGCTGGATGGGAATACAGAGTGTATACCCATACACACATCTACATATATGAATATACACATATTAGTGTACAGTCCATGTGCAGACTGTACACATGAATGACCGGGAAGTGTTTACAGAGGTATTAAACAGGAATGCTGGTTATCAATGATGGTGGTACCGTCTATGTAAGGGGGACAGTGAAGTTGTGTTCAGTAAGGTCACCACCGTGGGGTAGAAACTGTTCCTCAGCCTGCTGCGTTTGGATTTTAGGCATCTGAACCTTTTTCCAGAGGGAAGGAGAGAAAACAGTTCATGTGCAGGGTGAGAGGTGTCCTTCACGATGCTTCGTGCTCTACACAGACACCTCCTCTTCTAGACTTCCTCAATGACAGGAAGTGGGGTACCAGTGATACGCTGGGCAGTTTTTACCACCCTTTGGATGGAGACAGAGACAGAGCAGTTACCATATCAGACTGTAATACAGCTGGTTAGGATGCTCTCTACTGCACAACGGTAGAAATTGTTCATTATGTCTTTAAAAACGTGATTCTTCCTTAATAGTCTCGAAAGAAGAGGCGCTGGGAAGCTTTCTTGAGGAGACTGGTGGTGTTAGTGGACCAAGTCAAATCCTCAGAAATGTGTATCCTCAGGAACTTGAAGTTTGTAACACGGTCGACCATTGTCCCGTTGATGTAGACAGGGGAGTGTGTGTTACCCCTTCTCCTTCTAAAGTCCACAATGAGTACATAGCACATCTAATATTTCTTTGGTCTCAACAGGGAACCCATCCTCATCTGGGTGATAACGGAGAGCAGGGATTGATCTGCACTCATACTGTGTGTTAGGAAGCTGGAAGTTCAGTAGAACAGGAGACGTGTTTAAGTTCATATGGAGTCCAGTTGGTTATTGGAGACTCCAGTCCTGAACTATCGAGCGACTGCAGTCACGAGTCCTCAGAGAACAGCTGTCTGTATCAGCCGAGGACAGGAGTGTCTGGTGAAGTGGAACCGTCCGCAGTCACCACACGCGTCCCAGACAGACCACACAGGGCTCCATGTGACGAGATCTCCAACCAGAAGCGGGATGAGTTAAACAGGTCCAGAGGGCAAAGGCGGGTCTGGATCACTGGTAGCTCAGGAACGACATATGTAGCTCGACTGTGACCATAACTAACTGTTATCTCTCTTTCTTCTCATGTAAAATTATATGTAAAAATATAGAGAACATCAGGAGAACATGAAAGAACATAAATGGGACATGAGAGTATGAGGAGAACATAGAGAGAACACAAGGAGAACAAATATAGAACATGAGAAGAACATAAGGAGAAGAACATAATCAGAACATGGGGAGAACCTAAAGAGAACACGAGAAAAGAGATAACAGTTCGGTCTGGTCACAGTCAACATGTATAAGGTGAATGTATATTTAGTGCAAAGTGCAAGCAGGGACTCCGGCAGGACTAACTATAACAGCATCACTAAAAGGGAGGAGCCAGAAGGAAACACAGACATGAGGGGGAACTGAGATGTAAAGCAACCAATCACCTCACCGTCAACAAACCTGAGTGATCAATGAGAGTGGGGAGGACAGCATCTAAACACACCAGTTCACCAGAATACTCTACGTCCATGAGTCCCCCAGATGGTAGGTTTTTGGCCTAACTTAAACATTAAGACTGTCTGAGTCCTGAACATTATTTGAAAGGCTATACTATAATTTTGGAGCTTTGTAAGAAGAAAGCTCTTCCACACTTCCTTCCACACTCAGCTTTGATGTGAGTTTGGGGTCCTTGTCCTGTTGGAACCCTCAATTAAGTTTCAGGGACTGCTGACAGGAGAATTTTGAGGTTCTCTTCCTTTTTTATTCCATCCAATTTGTGGAGTGCACAAGTTCCACTGCCAGCAGAACAGCCCCAGATTGTCCCACCACCACCACCATGCTCAACAGCTTCTACAGTGTTCTTGGGGTAGAAGGCTCCACCTTTCCGCCTCCAAGCACACCTCTGGTCAGAACTTTCCTCCAGGAGGCTTTTTCTTTGTCCATGTGCTCAGCTGTGGCTTTTGAAAGTGGAGTTTGAAATTGTGTATTTTGGAGCTCCTTTCTTTCAGTCCATGGTGATATAAAACTGAGTTAATTGAGTTAATTGGAGACAGAGACACTGGTGTACCAGCAGCTTCCAGTTCTTGACAGGCCTGTGCCTCGGTGGTTCATAGGTTGTTCCTCCCTTCCTGAGTGGGAGCTTATCATCATAACAACACAACAGGAAGCTGAGAGGCTTTGGGCTTGGGTGTGAAATTAAAATACATTTCATGACTGAGTTAATAATCTAAGTGTGTGAGGTATAGATTATTTATTATTAGAGGTATGTGTGAGTGTGTGTGTTTGTTTGTTATGTGTACAATCATTCAGCCCTAAAATACCAGTTCAAAGAAATTGCTAGAAGCTTGGGACTCCCCTGAAACAAATGTTGATGAGCAGTGGATGTGAACTTCAGGCCACATCTCTTTCTCCATATCTATCTGTCATCATGTCACATCATTACATCGTCACTCCATCACATCAGTGATGAGAGCTCAGTGAATTCCATCATGGTACCGTGATAGAACGCCATCTGTGCAATACGCTGTGAAATTTGCTCGCTACTAAATATTCCACAGTCAACTGTTACTTGTATTATAACAAAGTGGAAATGATTGGGAATGACAGCAACTCAGCCATGAAGTGTTAGGCCATGTAAAATCACAGAGCGGGGTCAGCAGAGGCTGAGATGCACAGAGGTCACCAACTTTCTTAGCTCAAGAACAGTGCGTAGAGAGCTCGATTGAATGGTTTTCCATTGCATGCTGCATCCAAGCCTTACATCACCAAGTGCAATGTAAATCATTGGATGCAGTGGTGTAAAGCACGCTGCCACTGGACTCAGCATTCCTCCTTTCTCTGGAGTGATGAATCACGCTTCTCTGTCTAGCAATCCGATGGACAGGAAGTCTGGGTTTGGCGGTTGCCAGGAGAACGGTACTTGTCTGACTGAATTGTGAACAGTGTAACGTTTGCTTGGGAGGGATTATGATGTGGGGTTGTTTTCTAGGAGCTGAGCTCAGCCCCTTAGTTCCAGTGAAAGGAACTCTTATTGCTTCAGCATGTCAAGACATTTTGCACAATTTCATGCTCGCAACTTTGTGGAAACAGTTTGAGGATGTCCCCTTCCTGTTCAAACATGACTGTGCACCAGTGCAAAAAGCACGGGCCATAAAGACATGCAGGAGTGAGTTTTGGTGTAAATAACTTTCGGGATGAATTAGAGCAGAGACTGTGAGTCAGGCCTTCTCATCCAACATCAGTTTCTGACCTCACAACTGCACTTCTGGAAGACTGATAAACAATTCCCATAAACACACTCCTAAACATTGTGGAAAGCCTTCCCAAGAGAATTGAAGCTGTTCTAGCTTCAAAAGGCCAACATTCAATTCAATTATAGCACTTTTAACAATTTTCATCATCGCAAAGCAGCTTTACACAATCAAAAGAATTATTTAAGTTTGTATGGAATATGAATGTGTATGAATCAAAATGATCAGATAGTCCCTGAGGAGCAAGCCGAGGGCAACAGTGCTGAGGAAAAAACTCCCTGAGATGGCAACAGGAAGAAACCTTGAGAGGAACCGGATTCAACAGGGAACCCATCCTCATCTGGTGATAACTGAGTGCAGGGATTGATCTGCACTCATACTGTGTGTTGGATGGCAGGAAGTTCAGTATAATAGTTGGTATAGCAGATGTTAATTGATGTTAATATGGAGTCCAGTTGGTTATTGGAGGCTCAGGTAGACTTGTAGGAAATTCCAGTCCTGAACTATCGAGCGACTGTAGCCAAGTCCTCATAGATTATTAAAGACATCATATTATCCACCCTATGGATTAAGAATTGGATGGTACTCAAGATCATATGCATGTGAAGGCAAGCGGGCCAATACTTTTGGCAATATGATGTATAAAGCTAAATTAAAATAAAACTGATATTTGCCATTTCATAGTACATTAAATCATAATATAGAAGTTCCCCTCTAATGTTCATGAACATGATGTGTGTGTGTGTGTGTGTGTGTTCTGTGGGTGTGTAGTGAGGAAAACACCCCACTGGATTTAGATGATCATGGTGGCCGGACGTTTCTCAGGGTGCTCCTTCACCTGACCATGCATGACTATCCTCCTTTAGTATCCAGAGCTCTGCACCTCCTCTTCAGACATTTTAGCCAGAGACAGGAAGTCCTGCAGGCCTTTAAACAGGTACCACACGCGCACGCACACACACACACACACACACACACACACACACACACACACACACACACATTTACTTCTATATGTTTGTCCTAAATCATATTTTTTAAATTTAACGTTTAACCCAGTGTGTATGTTTGTGTGCACGTGTAGGTGCAGCTCCTGGTCACTAGTCATGATGTGGAGAACTATAAGCAGATTAAAGCTGATTTGGATCAGCTGAGGTCTATAGTGGAGAAATCTGAGCTGTGGGTGTATAAGAGACAGGGCTCAGACTCAGGATTACACACAGGGGAGGTCATTGCCACGGAAACACATCACAAGGTCAACACACAATTCACACACAGCTGAGTTTACACTTGCATATTATTTTATTTACATAATTTTAATTAGTTATGCGAAGGTTTACATGCGATAAACAACCTTAGTATTCCTCCACCCGCACTGCCTTCCTGTCATTGCCACTGCAGGGGTCCTGTGTTAGCGTGATATCTCATGAACATTAACTGGTTGTTTGTAAAATGTGTGTGGAATTATCACTGCAGCAGATCGACTGAAAATATGTTGGAACTGTGCCAAACAGGGTCATGTATTTTATTAATATTCATAGCAAACTGATTAATATACCGAAAAACTAGACTTGGTGGTGAAGGATTCTACTCAATCTACATCCTGTTTACACCCCATCTATATCTCCGTCTATACCTCGTCTACATCCCTGTCTACAGCTCGTCTACATCCCCGTCCACACGCCGTCTACACCCCGTCTACATCCCTGTCTACAGCTCGTCTACATCCCCGTCCACACCCCGTCTACACCCCGTCCACACAGCGTCCACACCCCGTCTACACCCCGTCTACATCCCCGTCTACACCCTGTCTACATCCCCGTCTACACCCTGTCTACATCCCTGTCTACACCTCGTCTACATCCCCGTCCACAACCCATCTACACCCCGTCTACATCCCCGTCCACACCCCGTCCACACCCCGTCTACACCCCATCTACATCCCTGTCTACACCTTGTCTACATCTCGTCTACACCCCGTCTACACCTCCCTCGTCTACACCCCATCTACATCCCCGTCTACACCCTGTCTACATCCCCGTCTTTACCTCGTCTACATTCCTGTCTACACCCCGTCTACACCCCATCTACATCCCCGTCTACACCCTGTCTACATCTCGTCTACACCCCGTCTACACCTCCCTCGTCTACACCCCATCTACATCCCCGTCTACACCCTGTCTACATCCCCGTCTTTACCTCGTCTACATTCCTGTCTACACCCCGTCTACACCCCATCTACATCCCCGTCTACACCCTGTCTACATCCCCGTCTTTACCTCGTCTACATTCCTGTCTACACCCCGTCTACATCCCCGTCTACATCCCCGTCTACATCTTCATCTGCATCCATGTCTGTATCCTTGTCTGCATCCCCTTTTTTACCCCCATCTCCATCCTCATATACGTCCTCATCTACATACTGCCCTACATCTCCTCTGCATCCACATCTGGATCACCGTCTGCATCACCGTCTGCACCACCGTCTGCACCACCGTCTACAACCTTGTCTGCATCCACATCTGCATTCATGTCTAAAATCCCCTCCAAATCCCTATATAAATGATATCATCTGCTCCACAACATTTTTATACCATAGACCATTAAAATTTTAATTCAGCACTCATTTGTATATTTTAACTCTTTCCCTCTCTCACTCTGTCACTTTCATAAAAGTAACATATGTTTGGTTTGTTCCTTAGAATGCTTTCAATCTTTTTCTTGATTTAATTATGAGTTGAAGCAGGGACATGCCTGCATGCCTGAGAGTTTTAAAAAGTTTTAAATCAGCTTCCTGTTGTCATGGTTGAGGCAGGAAGTGGTGAGAGAAAGTGCAACAGAGTCGCAAATTTCTACCAAGTTACTGCAGCTTTTTCTTACCCTGTGTGCTTGTGGCCTAATAGTAAATATTTTGTGGTTACGTCCCACCTGCGCTGTAGCCTGGTGCTCAGGACGCTCTACTGCGTGATGACTCTCTTTTCCTCATCTCTGTCTCCTCCAACATTTCTGCAGATCTCCTCTGAACCTGAATCTTACATTAAAAGCCACTTTAAACATTTGAATAAAACTGAAGTAAATACTTATTTTTCTGCACAACAGAGTGACTCCGGTTCTGATGGGTTACACAAACCCAAAGTGGAGAGCACCAGCAGCTCCAACTATCGACTCGTGAAGGAGGTCAGAGGGGCTTTATTGTTTTTTGTTTTTTTTACAACCATGCTAATGCAACAAAACAGCTAATTAGATTATGTAAGTTGGATCTGAGATCCATTAGGGATTGATCCTGGGCATATATATTTTATTTTTGTTTTATTTTTACTATCTGTTATTTGCTTTGTGTTTGGTGTTGCAGTAACGTGTGTGTGTGTGTGTGTGTGTGTGTGTGTGTGTGTGCGCGTGCAGATCTTACTGAGACTCAGTAAGTTGTGTGTGATGGAGTGTCTATCAGGCAGGAAGAACAAGAAACAGCAGCAACGTCTCCTGAGGAACATGGGGGCTCACTCAGTGGTCCTGGAACTTCTACAAATCCCTTATGAAAAGGTGTGTGTGTGTGTGTGTGTGTGTGTCTCTGTATGTTTTGCTTAAGGTTTGGTCATTCATTCCCTGCATTCTGTTATCTGTGTTTAATACTCTTGTGTGTGTGTGTGTGTGTGTGTGTGTGTGTGTGTGTGTGTTAGGGTGAGGATGTGTGGATGCAGGAGATCATGACCCTCGCTCATCAGTTCCTCCAGAACTTTTGTGCAGGAAACCAGCAGAACCAGGCTCTACTGCACAAACACATTAACCTGTTCCTCAACCCTGGAGTAAGACTTGATAGATAGATAGAGTACTTAATTAATCCCAAAGGGAAATTGTATAAAAATGCAACAAACACACACACAAACACACAGATAGTACACAGTCACAATGTTAAACTGTCAATCGTGTTCCAATATTTTTGATTGCTGTTCAGTAAAAGGTTTCATGTTCAAGGTGTGCCACGATGCCAAGTTGTTTACAGATCGAGATGTAAATATTCATGCAGCACATCTCACCTGTGTACTCGCACCACCCTGTTAGTGGGAACACCTGTACATCTGCAGTTACCTAATCAGCCGATCATATGGCAGCAGCGCACTGCATACAGTCCCTCAGACACACGTCAGGAGCTTCAGGCACTGTTCACATCAAACATTAGACTGAGAAAGACTTTTCCCTGAGCTCAGTGACTTTACCTGCAGCAGGCTCAGAGGAGAACTGACAGGAAGGATATAGTACATAATATAATCACAAAGTGCTACTACAGGAATCCCTGGCTCTAGTGGACGCGGGTTCACCCAAACCGGACAGATGTGGAGGTGAAAACGGCCTGACGAAGATGCTGGTGTTTTGATGAGAGCAATGAGCGAAGCCCTTAAACTGTAAAGGTGTGGTTTATACACAGAGCTGCTCTCACATGACTGGCTGCATTAACTGTGTAAATGTGCAGGTGTTCAGGTGTTCCTATTGAAGTGGGCAGTAAAATGTATATGGTATATTTACTGTCTGTATATATATGTGTGTGTGTGTGTTTTAGATTCTAGAGGCAGTCACCATGCAGCACATCTTCATGAATAACTTCCAGCTGTGCAGTGAGATTAACGAGCGCGTGGTGCAGCACTTTGTGCACTGCATCGAGACGCACGGCCGCAGCGTGCACTACCTGAAGTTCCTGCAGACCATCGTGAAGGCCGAGAACAAGTTTATCAAGAAGTGTCAGGACATCGTCATGGCTGAGGTCAGGCTCATTATGTCATATGGAGTATATCAATCATTCCTACATATGTATAATAATTTTAATACAGTGGAACCTCGGATTAAAAGTAACGCGGTTTACAAGTGTTCCGCAAGACGAGCAAAGATTTTTAACCAATTTTGACTTGAAAAACGAGCAAGTCTTGGTTTAGGAGTGCTGAGTTTTGACACCGAGCGTCACAACTGAGATCACAACTGAGCCAATGATTTTTCTCTCTTGCGCTGCGTAATTGTGGGTAATTGTCTCTTTGTTTTTTGGGGCTGTGGAACGAATAATTTGAGTTTACATTATTTCTTATGGGAAAATTTGGTTTATGAGTGCTTTGGAATACGAGCTGTACTGTACTAAAGTTCTTTAACATTTGCTGTCTAATGTGTGTGTGTGTGTGTGTGTGTGTGTGTGTCTGTGTGTATGTGTGTGTGTGTGAAGCTGGTGACTGCAGGTGAGGATGTCCTGGTGTTCTATAATGATCGTGCATCATTCCAGACGTTAGTGCAGATGATGCGTCTTGAAAGGGAGCGCCTAGACGAGAACAGCGCTCTCAGGTATGTGTATGTGTGTGTGAGAGAGAGATGAGGGCAGGTCAACAGCACTGAGGTGTAAATTAAACATGATTACAGTGTGCACAGCTCTTACGTGTGCTTGTGTGTGTGTAAAACAGGTATCATATCCACCTGGTGGAGCTGTTGGCCGTGTGTACGGAGGGTAAAAACGTCTACACAGAAATAAAGTGCAATTCTCTTCTCCCGCTGGATGACATTGTGCGTGTGGTTACACATGAGGACTGCATCCCTGAGGTGTGTGTGTGGTGTGTGTGTGTGTGTGTGTGAATAGAAAAAGCTGTAAAAATATAAATTACTAACTCAGATATATTTGTTCCCCTCAGGTTAAGATGGCGTATGTGAACTTCCTGAACCACTGCTATGTGGACACGGAGGTGGAGATGAAGGAGATCTACACCAGTAACCACATGTGGAAGCTGTTCGATGACTTTCTGGTGGATATCTGCAGAGTGAGCAGATTATTACCAGAGTCTTATTATATTAGTAATAAGTCAGATTATTACCTACACATTTTTTCTTATCAATTAATAACGTACCCTATCTATCTATCTATCTATCTATCTATCTATCTATCTATCTATCTATCTATCTATCTATCTATCTATCTATCTATCTATGTAAAGCGAAGCCGCGGGGAACCACTCTGCGTATTTATAAACAGGCAGAGTGGCGGATGGGTGCGGTTGCTAGGCAACCCCGTTCTGCTGGCAATCAGAGTGAACGCGCTACACCTGGCCAGTAATATATTTAAGCTCCCAGAAACCAGTGCGCCATATGCGAACATTTAGATAGCACCAGGTCTTAGAGTGTCGCTCCGGTATAGGCAAGGGAAAGCGAGATGAGAAAAGAAAAGTGAAACGATAAAGAAAAGAGAAAAAAAAAGAACCGCAATGTGTGGCAAAACCTCCTATTGTGAACTCCTTTATAGAGGCTTACAAAGCCGCCTTTCACCACCCGCATACTGCAAGCGGTGTAGTTTACCCACTCCTTGTGAATCTGAATCAGAATCAGAAGAGTTTTATTGCCAAGTATGCTTGTTTTAGTGACGGAGCTTTCAGACAAAACAGCACGACACAAAACAGGAAAAAAAACAAAAAAACTAAACAAAAAAAGGATGTTTTTTTTGGGTTAACATCAAATGGAGTAGGGTGTGAGATACAAATACGTTAAATAAATATCTGTAGTATTGCACAGTATATTGCACATATATTTAATGCACAGTGAGAAGAATGTTTAGTTGTTCATGAGATAAATTGCCTGGGGAAAAAAACTGTTCTTGTGCCTGACCGTTCTGGTGTTTGGTGCTCTGTATCATTGGCCAGTTCAAAGAGAAGGTGGCCTGGGTGTGATACTCCGAGCCCTTTTCTTCACTCTGGATATATACAGTTCTTGTAGTGAGGGTAGGGCAGCTGATAATCCTTTCAGCAGTCCGAACCGTCCTTTGTAGTCTTCTGATGTCTGATTTTGTAGCTGAGCCAAACCAGACAGTTATTGAAGTGCACAGGACGGATTCAATGACGGCTGAGTAGAACTGTGTGAGCAGCTCCTGTGGGAGGTTGAACTTCTTCAGCTGGCGAAGGAAATGCAACCTCTGATGGGCCTTTTAAACAGTGGCGTCAATGTGAATGTCCCACTTCAGGTCCTGAGAGATGGTCGTGCCCAGGAACCGGAATGACTCCACTGCTGTCACAGTGCTGTTCATGATGTTGACTGGGGGAAGTGCAGGTGGGTTTCTCCTGAAGTCCACGATCATCTCCACTGTCTTGAGCGTGTTCAGCTCCAGGTTGTTGTGACTGCACCAGACAGCCAGCTGCTCGCCTTCCCTTCTGTATGCAGCCTCATCACCGTCCTGGATGAGGCCGATGATTGTAGTGTCATCTGCAAATTTCAGGAGCTTGACAGTGGGGTCTGTAGAGGTGCAGTCATTGGTGTAGAGGCTGAAGAGCAATGGGGAGAGGACACATCCCTGAGGGGCTCCAGTGTTGGTGGTGCGGCTGTTGGACATGAAATCCCCCAGTCTCACTAGCTGCTGCCTGCCTGTCAGAAAGCTGGTGATCCAGTGGCAGACACAGGCAGGAACAGAGAGCTGGATTAGTTTGGTCTGAAGCAGTGCTGGGATGATCGTATTAAATGCTGATAAGAAAAGTCTATGAACAAGACTCTTGCATAAGCCCCTGGTTTGTCCAGATGKTGAAGGATGAAGTGCAGTCCTATATTGACTGCATCAACCGCAGACCTGATTGCTCTATAGGCAAACTGCAGGGGGTCCAATAAGGGACCAATGATGTCCTTCAGGTAGGCCAACACCAGTCTTTCAAATGACTTCATGACCACAGATGTTAGAGCAACTGGTCTGTAGTCATTAAGTCCTGTGATTTTAGTTTTTTTTGGAATGGGGACGATTGGGGAACGTTTAAAGCATGAAGGGACTTTACATAGTTCCAGTGATCTGTTGAAGATATGTGTGAAGATGCGAGCCAGCTGGTCAACACAGGACTTCAGACAGGCTGGTGTAACGCCGTCCGGACCTGGAGCTTTCCTTCTCTTTTGTTTCAGGAAGATCTGGCGAACATCTTTTTCACAGACCTGGAGTCCAGAGGTGGTGGTCGTCAGAGGTGATAATGGTGGTGTGGAAAGATGATCAGGACAGGAGTGTGGTGCGAGACTGGGAGTTTCAAATCTACAATAGAACTCATTCAGATCATCAACCGGTTGTTGATTACCTACAGAGTTGGGGGATGGCGTCTTGTAGTTAGTGATGGTTTTCAGGCCTTTCCACACTGAAGCAGGGTCGTTTGCAGAAAACTGATTTTCCAGCTTTTTAGAGTAGCTTCTCTTAGCCACTCTAATCGCCCTTGTTAGTGTGTTCCTGGTCTGGTTGTACAAGATCCTGTCCCCACTCCTGTAGGCATCCTCTTTGGCCTGACGAAGCTGTCTGAGTTTTGCTGTAAACCATGGTTTGTCATTATTATATGTTAAAAATGTCTTGGTAGGAATGCACATATCTTCACAGAAACTGATGTTACTGAATCTGTGAGCTCGTCCAGGTTGGTGGCAGCAGCTTCAAAAACACTCCAATCAGTGCAGTCGAAACAGGCCTGTAATTCCTGCTCTGCTTCACTGGTCCAACCTTTTACAGTCCTTACTACAGGCTTAGCAGATTTAAGTTTTTGCCTATAGGTTGGGAGAAGATGAACCAGGCAGTGGTCAGAAAGTCCTAAAGCTGCTCTGGGGACTGAGCGATAYGCATCCTTTATTGTGGTGTAGCAGTGATCCAAAATATTATTCTCTCTGGTGGGGCGTGTAATGTGCTGTTTGTATTTAGGCAGTTCACATTTGAGGTTTGCTTTGTTAAAATCACCAAGTACAATCATAACAGAGTCCGGGTGTTGTTACCCCATGTCTGAGATCTGAGCAGCCAGCTGTTGCAATGCTGCGTGTAAAGTTGTGTGAAGTTGCTTTGCAACAATGACAATTTATACATTTGTACAAATAAAATTGAATTGAATTGAATTGAATTGAATCATTGGCATTCTGCAAGGAGGCCGATCTGTGGCAAATTATACAATCAAGTTCTGCACAAGAGCCTCCAGTCCAGGCTGGGTGCAGAGGTGCTTTGGTGTGGAGGTCTGGTGACAAGGGTGAACTAAAAAGGATACAGAGGGTGAGACTGAGGGAATGCAATGACTCCTATCAACAAAAGCTGGCGAATAACCCTCAGCAAAACAACATCAGAGATGTGTGTATTGGTGTGAAGCAAATCACTGGCTTCAACATTAAAGAAAGAGAAAGCGAACAAACTTAATTTTCATTTTAATAGATGTAGCACAGGACCCCCAGCTGGGGCTTTACACACAGAGCCAGTCTTCACACCCTCTAATCAACTGAGCACTTCTTCTCATCAGCTCCCAGAACAATCCTCCACTGAAACAAGCACACCACCTTCAGTGAATGTGACAGCTAGCCAGGTGAGAAGACCGCTAGGGACCAAGGCTGCATGCCCTAACGGCATTACTCCCAGGATTCTAAAGTATTGAGATGCTCAGCTGTCTGGTATCCTGCAACACATGTTTAACCTGAGTCTGATGCAGGAAATAATACTGGTGCTATGGAAAACATCCTGGGCAGTACTGATACGAATATGATAAGAAGACCATCCCTTCTAGCCTCAAAGACTTCAGACCGGTTGCACTGACGTGACATGAAGGTGTTTGAGCTCCTAATTTTGGCCACCTAGGACCAAGAACTTCCTTGGACCCACAACAGTATGCCTACCAGCCTCATGTTGGAGTGGATGATGCGGTCATATACCTATTACAGCATGGCCACTCTTTCTTGGATGGATGTAACGGTACAGTGAGAATCATGTTTCTTATTTCCCCAGCGCCTTTTAATACAATACAACCATTTCCATTGAGTGAGAATCTGCTCAGGATGGGTGTCAGCATATCCATTGTGTGCTGGATAGCTGACTGTTAGATAGGATGCAGTTTGTAAGGTTGGGAAATTTCCTGTCTGATGTGGTGGTCAGTAACACAGGAGCACCTCAGAGGACTTTTCTTTCTCCATTCCTGTTCACTTTGTACACCTCAGATTTCCAATACAACATTCGCAACCTGAATAAGTTCTCTAATGACTCTGCAGTGGTGAGATGTTATAGGGGATGGATGGGAGTCGGAGTATAGAGGACTTAAGGACAGTTTTGTGGTGTGGTGCACTAGAAACCATCTGCTCCTAAACATTAAAGACAAGGAGATGGTAGTGGACTTTAGGAAGTGTAAAACTCTGATTGAACCTGTTATCATCTTGGGTGTTGGGGTTGTGGACATCTACAAGTACTGAGGTGTTCACTTGAACAGTACATTGGTCTAGATGACTCTGTGTATAAGAAGGGGTTGAGTAGACCTTATTTCCTGAGAAAGCTCAGATCCTTCAACATATGCAGCAGGATATAAAAATGTTTTATTAGTTTGTTGTGGCTAGTGCCCTTTATAGTGCT
Source organism: Clarias batrachus (assembly GCA_003987875.1). Classification (NCBI taxonomy): domain Eukaryota; kingdom Metazoa; phylum Chordata; class Actinopteri; order Siluriformes; family Clariidae; genus Clarias; species Clarias batrachus. The sequence continues at coordinate 24,034 of QMIH01003006.1, forward strand.
GTGGTCTGCCTGGAGAGCAACATTAATGCCAGGTATGCAGGCAAGATAAATAAAATCATCTGCAAGGCTGAACAAATAATTGGTCACAAACTTGACAGGTTGGAGACAGTGAGGGACAACAGATCACTCAGCAGTCTCCTGTCACTCATGGAAAATCTATCCCACCCACTAGGTGAACCTATACAGAGGCAGCGGAGTTCATTCTCCAACAGACTGATCCAGCTTCGCTGTCGCAAACAAGGAAATCATTCCTACCGTTCGCCATTGCGCTGTAAAACGACTCATCGCTATATCATTTCTTTACATGTCCATAAAAACAGCACAGTGCAGCACTGTATGTCTTTAGTGTTTTAATAATACAGTATATGAAGATTTTATACCAATCCATACATTTGTTCTGGAATCGGCTATGACTATAGCAACTTATATACATATCCCATTATTCACTGTCACTTTACACACACACATACACACACTAACAATTTGCACATTTCATCTCTTCTTCTTATACTGAAGATTGTATTCCCGGTCTGTTCCAATTTCTCACTCACTCTCACTCACTCATCGTCTATACTGCTTTATCCTGTATTCAGGGTCGCGGGGGGCCTGGAGCCCATCCCAGGAGACATAGGGCACGAGTCGGGGTACACCCCAACTTGTGCCAATCCATCGCAGGGCACACACATGCACACACTCACACACTCATTCACATACTACGGGCAATTTGGGAATGCCAATTAACCTAAGTTAGTCAAAGTTAGATAGTCAAATGGAAATGGTTTTACCGCCGCGCATCACGGCGGCAGCATTTGGGTTTGTGCATTTGCTGGCTTGGCGCTGTGTAATTAATAACCGACGCTATGGATGTGTGTATTTTGTGTTCTTTAAATTTGTAGTAGATTTATTAACGGAAATAAATGAAACTAAATGACCATAAAATTAAAACATTGTCAGGACGTGCTACTGCGTCATCGATGTCATTGTCATTCAGCCCCACTTGTGTTTTTGCGTTATTATAAGAATGAAATGCAGTAGGCTGTTATGATCATCATCATTTTCTGTAATAAATGACGACTCCCATTGCGCTGTAGCACCGCTGGCAAAACCTTATGAAATACAAGTGAAACATTAAACGAATTTACAGTGACAGCACTAAAATTACAGTACAAATTTAGAATTTAAATTAAATATAGGCGTTTCTTATTTGCATCGAATTTAAGCAAGGTAAATGGATACCTTTATATCTAGCCTTTAGATTATGACATGTGTAACCCCAGTGTATAGCCAGAAAACAGACTCTTCATAATCATTAGTCTACTTCTGCCGGTGCCCTCTGCAAAACCTTAAGCGTAACAGTTCTGCAGACACTCAGGAAAGTAAAGTTAGGAGGGGCTGCTTCATTAAGGACTGTTGCCCTGCAGCTATCTTCTATATTTAAATCTTTTTATTAAGATATTCACTGAAACAATCCAACACATATTGTTACATACCAAGATTTTAGTTATGAACAAAAATAAATATACTGAATAACAAACAGCAAAATAATAGTGAACATACACACACCACAAACATAAGGAACAAAACAAAACAAGCCCTTACCTCCCTTCCCACCCTAGGGCCTAAAAGTCATGCCACACTACTGGTTATGTTCACACCGAACGCCTGTCGCTCCTCTGCTCCGCTGTTGGCCGCTCTGATGTAGACCGAATGCCTTTCTTCTGTTTAAAGGGGCCGCAAAGTAATCAAGCTTGTTGATCTTGTGGAGACCAAAATGTTGAAGAAAACAAGAAATTGATTCATAGAAAGAACTGTATTGTAGAAATAAACAGATTATAAGCCATTCGTGTGGTGTGGCTTCTGTTCATTGTAAATTGCTAGTCTAATTTCATATATATATATATATTTCATTATTATATTATTTCTTCTTATTATTATAACATTAGAATCACTTACTAGACTTTGTCTTTAATTAAAATAACATTAATAATTAATAAACACCTGCTATAGCAATAATCAACCTCTCCTCCATTTTGCTTAGGAACTAATGTCGCCGAAACAAATCGTCCCCATCTCACATTGAAAACGAATGACTTCCGGCGGCTTTGACGCTCTCGCCGCGTTCGTTGTGAACACACCATTACTCAGCCTGCATTTTCAACAGAAAGGAGAAGAGGAGACCAAATCTTATCAAATTTCTCCAATTTCTTTACTATAAGGAATCAATTTTTTTCCAAATGTAGTACCTTAATCAATTCTTCTGTCGTTTTCCAAAACCCTAGTATACGTTTCTTTGCCACAGTAAGTCCACAGGACAACAGTTGTTTTTGAGGTTCTTGGAGTGACATTATTTTGCTTTAAGTCGCTATGTAAAATATCAGACAGAGTTTTAAATACTTCAGTCCAGAATGAGATTAATTTAAAACAAAGAACATGTAAGGGAGTGGCTAAGTCTGTCTGACATTCGTCACAGAATGGGGAGATATCTGGAAAGAATCTGTGTAATTTTGTTTTAGTATAGTGGAGTCGATGGATAATSTTAAAYTGAATAAGGYGAWGCCTAGAATTGACAGAGCATGTATGAATATTCTCTARTGCATCAGTCCACAGCTCTGAACACATCTCCTCCCCCAATTCTTGTTAGCATTGCAGTCTTAAACTCTCTGTAGAAGGTAAATTCTTTGATAATAGTGAGTTGTATAATAGTGATATCAGATGACTGACCTCACCTCCAAGTCCCAAAAGATCATCCAACCTAGCAGGATTCGCCTCACTAAAGCAGGGTACATACATTCTCACATAGTCCCTGATTTGCAAATATCTAAAAAAGTTATTTGCATGCAGACCATATTGATCCTGCAACTGCCTGAAGGATGCAAACGTGCCATTTATGAATAGGTTTCCAACATTATGAACACCTAACTCCTTCCATCGTGTAAAAGCAGAGTCCATAATAGAAGGGGTAAATGATGGGTTCCCACTAATTGGTAAAAGGAAAGACAGTGGCTTAATATCAAATTTTGATTTGATCTGCTTCCAAATACGAACTGTACTATGAATTATACAGTTGTAGTTATATACTGCCTTGTCTATCTTTACAGGAGACAGTATGACTGCACCAATATCATAAGGGCTGCATGCCTCTCGTTCCAATTCGATCCAAGTTGAGTGTGCTACCGTATGATCTAGCCATATTACAATAGTGCGAAGAGCACAAGCATAGTAATAAAGGG
>QMIH01003007.1:0-21934 GCA_003987875.1 Clarias batrachus
GGCTTCGTTCACTGCGTCATCGCGGGGGATCACGTACCATTCACGGACCCTTCAAGGAATCCTAACRKATAGTKAAGGGTCCTTGCACGGACCAGCCGGCTGTTTGAAACTGCTTCATCTGTATGTGACTGTGTATAGAGTGTAAGAGTGGGCTTTTATAAACCTAACACGTTTTTTCATCATGCACTGTTCCTGGTCGCAGTTGTTTTACACTTGTTTTTGTACGGCCATATGTATGCCATAAATTTACCTTCTGTGTATGACATCATCTGTGTCCCTCTCCACTCCATCCTTGACATTTCCTCTGCACTATGTGAGTCAGTAGGTTATGTATAGGGTGTAAGAGTGAGTTATTTTATCTGAATTATTTTGCCTGTCAGTTTACTATATTCTAAATAAACTTCAAACAAAATATGTTTCTTTTGTCCTCAGTTTCTTTTCTCATTTCCCTCCGTCGCATACCTGACTGAAAGACTCATTATGCAGCTCATTATCCAAGTCTTTGTCTTCTCTGGTGTGAATTACAGCATTATTCATGACCATTCACATCTCATCACATACGGCCTTTCTAAACAGAAAGTGTCTTAAAAAATGTAAATACAGATATTGTTTTCTGTGAGTGAGTGAGATGATTATCACATCATTTATGCTGCTCACATGTTACTGTAGTCCAGTTCGTGATGAATACAGTGTAGTCAGACTTTAGACATTTGTATGTTTAAGTAACTGAAAGATACACAAATGTCAGGACATGTCAGAACTTCTTTAGAGCCCCAAAAACACCTGCAGACTCCTAAGGGTTTTAATTAAACAATGTGTAAATGTGTTCAATGCAAGTTATGCCAAAAAAAAACAACACAATCATAATGAGTTATAATGTGTGTTTAAGGTGAATCTCCTCCAGTCTCTCTGATCATCAATCCAAACAGAACTCAACACTTTACTTCTCACTCTCTCTCACTGAACTGTGAGGATCAGAGACACTCTACGGGATGGACAGTGAGACGATACAGAGAAAGTTCTGGAGTGTCAGATTGTTCACAGTGGGGATCAGTTACAGGATCTACATGTACAATCAGCCACCTCTTCCTGTCCCACACTGGAGTTTACTGGTGTGAGTCTGAATCTGGAGAAACCAGTAATCCTGTCAACATCACAGTGCATTGTAAGTCTTCAACTAGTGTTTATTGTTAAACAGAGTTTCCAACTGGGAGAACTGTTTTACAAGAGACACCTAACTGATTTATCTCAGTAAAGCTCTGAAAGTTGTGAATTTTCTGTAATTGTAATATTATTTGAAGGCAGCAAATGTCCCAATCTTGTTTCTCTCATGAGCTGAATCAGTTACAGTAGAGGTAGTAAAATACTGAATCAGCCTGTAATGCAAATCTACACAACTCTAATTTCACACTCTTCATCTAAATATTCTTCTTCCAATTTAACATCACAGTAACACTAATTACAGTCTCACATAAATAACTCATGAAGTAATACAGTTACGTTAAAACCAAACACACCATTGCTTTTCTTGTGAAATTCTCAATTATTTTGATATGTCACATGACCCACCTATTGAAAAAACAAAATTTGGATCCAAGATGGCCGACTTCAAAATCGCCACCATGGTCACCACCCATCTTGAAAAGTTTGCCCCCTCACATATACTAATGTGCCACAAACAGGAYGTTAATATCACCAACCATTCCCATTGTATTAAGGTGTATCCATATAAATGGCCCACCCTGTAGATCATCTGGCCAATATTAATGGTTGTGTAAAATCAGCAGTTTTTGAAATATACTGTACAGTAAATAAGCTCATGGGTGCTGCTTTCTGGAAAAGAAATCCTTGTTTTTTTCTGAATGAAGCAATCAATGACGTGAACCTAAAGGTGATATTTAGTGTTGAAATACAGCAGCTTTTCTTTTCATTGTAGAAAAAAAAATAGATAGACTGATTTCCTTTTTTTCAGCTGTCCACTTCCAGTTAGCTATCGAAGAATCTCAAGTCAAACACAGTTAAACTGCATGTCTCTGATAAAGACATAGTGATGTGTAGTGTTGTAGGCTATCAGACTCTCCTGTTAACATTACATCTCCATTAACAGTTGTACTCCATGATGGCGTTTGTTAACAGAGTTGTAACATTAGCAGCAAAGCCTGTGGCAGGTGCTTACATGGTCATATCAGTCATTGTTGATTTTACTGTGATGACAACACAAGCCTTCTGCACTAGGTGGGTGGCAAAAAGACAGACATTAAATCACTCAAATGGGAATCCTCATAGGAAATGTATCAGGGTAAAAGAAAATGTAACAAAGTACAAATAGAATTTTCATATATGTTTAGCATTTATTCATCACATATACATTACTGCTCAGTGAAATTATTTATTCTTCGCATATCCCAGCTTGGTTAGTAGGCTGGGGTCAAAGCACAGGGTCAGCTATTATATGACGCCTCTAGAGCTGACAGGATTGAGGGCCTTATTCAAGGGCACAACAGTGGCAACCTGGCGGAGTTGGGGCTCTAATAACAAACCTTCTGATCAGTAACTCAGAGCCCTAACACAATCAGCCACCACACACACATATATCTGTACTTCATTTTAATATTTATAATTCTGAAAACTTTAATTTTTTTTTAAATAAAATAGTAAACAGGTGGCGAAATTCCCACTTGAGATTCTACACACCAATGGGGTTAGGCAATACAATATGAAATGTAATGTAATATAAAGTAATATATTTAAAAAATGCATTATAATGTAATATATTTACTGTATGATGTAGCATAGTAACAGTAAAAAGAATCATTTAATTAATATATTCAAGTAAAGATACATTAAATACGTGCTTAAGTACAGTAAACTTTAAGACTTGTACTCATTTAATATTTTTAATGCATCTTTAAATTCTTCCATAATTAAAAAAAAAAAAAATAATATAACTGTTACTTACGTATCACTTTCAAGTACAGTCGTGGCCAAAAGTGTTGACAATTACATAAATATTGGAAATTGGAAAAGTTGCAGCTTAAGTTTTAATAATGTTTTATAATGTTATGAAGAGTGATCAGATGAATTGCATAGTCCTGCTTTGCCATGAAAATTAACTTAATCCCCCCAAAAAACTTTCCATTGCATTTCATTGCTGTCATTAAAGGACCTGCTGAGATCATTTCATTAATGGTCTTTTTAACTCAGGTGAGAATGTTGAAGAGCACAAGACTGGAGATCATTATGTCAGGCTGATTGGGTTGAAATGGCAGACTTGACATGTTAAAAGGAGGGTGATGCTTGAAATCATTGTTCTTTCATTGTTAACCATGGTGACCTGCAAAGAAAYGCVTGCARCYATCAYTGYGTTRCATAAAAATGTCTTCACAGGCAAGGATATTGTGGTTACTAAGATTCCACCTAAATCAACAATTTACAGGATCATCAAGAACTTCAAGGAAAGAGGTTTAATTCTTGTTAAGAAGGCTTCAGGGTGTCCAAGAAAGTCCAGCAAACGCCAGGATCGTCTCCTAAAGAGGATTCAGCTGCAGGATCGGAGTGCCACYAGTGCAGAGCTGCTCAGGAACGGCAGCAGGCAGGTGTGAGCGCATCTGCACACACAGTGAGGTGAAGACTTTTGGAAGATGGCCTGGTGACAAGAAGGGCAGCAAAGAAGCCACTTCTCTCCAAAAAAAACATCAGGGACAGATTGATCTTCTGCAAAAAGTATGGCGAATGGACCACTGAGGACTGGGGCAAAGTCATATTCTCGGATGAAGCCTCTTTCCGATTGTTTGGTGCATCTGGAAAAAGGCTTGTCCGGAGAAGAAAAGGTGAGCGCTACCATCAGTCCTGTGTCATGCCAACAGTAAAGCATCCTGAGATGATCTGTGATGATAGTACAGATCATCATCTCTTAGTATATATTCTACCTGTAGAACAGCATAGCTGTGCCTCCCCACGTTATGAATTTGGTAGAAATATTAATCCGACTACTAAAAACAGATTCACAAGTAATCTGCCGGATCTATCCCAATTTCTTATCAGACCCCTAAGTGCACAAGATCTAGATGACTTGACTAGCAGCATGGGCACTATTTGTACCAGTACATTAGACACTTTTGCTCCCATCAGATTAAAAAAAGTCCCCTATCATAGAACAGAAACTGCACTAGTTAAAATTGCAAATGACTTGTTTTTAGCTTCGGACCAAGGCTACATCTCAATTCTTGTCTTACTTGATCTTAGTGCTGCATTCGACACTATAGATCATGATATTCTCATAGATCGCTTACAAAATCACATTGGTATTCAGGGACAGGCGTTAAAATGGTTTAGATCCTACCTGTCTGATCGATTCCATTTTGTAGATCTGAATGGAGAACAGTCTGGTGTAATGCCAGTGAAATATGGGGTGCCACAAGGGTCAGTTTTAGGACCTCTGCTGTTCTCAATATACATGCTTCCCTTGGGTAACATCATTAGAAGACATGGGATTAGTTTCCATTGTTATGCTGATGATATCCAGTTATACATCTCCACAAAACTAGACAAAATACCCAAATTGTCTAGACTAACTGAGTGTATTCAAGATATAAAAGATTGGATGACCGATAATTTTCTTTTACTAAATTCAGATAAGACAGAGCTATTACTTATTGGCCCAAAAACCAGTACACACCAGCTCTCACAATTCAGCCTGCGTTTAGAAGGATGTACTGTTACCACCAGCTTGACAGGGAAAGACCTGCGTGTAATATTAGACACTAAATTATCCTTTGAAAGTCATATCTCCAAAATCACAAAAACAGCATTTTTCCACCTTGAAATATTGCCAAGCTTAGGAACATTTTATCTGTAAAATCTTCGCTATCGCTTCACCAACGATTTTGTGAGTACTCACCTATTCAGGTTGCTTCCTTGATTGAGTGTGTTTTGCTAGAACGCGGGTTCATTTGTGTAGATCCTTGATCTTTTGGTAAGAGAGTTCTAAGAGTAAATGCGTGGTTATCCTGCCTACTCACGCTACTTCCGCGTTTGGGTTTACACGGACTAACTGCTAAGGTTGTTGTGTTCGTCCCTCATTTGCTCGTCACAGGTGGCTGTCCTGAATCCTCAACTAACAAGCTCCAGTTAGTCCAAAATGCAGCCGTCAGGGTTCTCACTAGATCCAGAAAATATGATCATATAACCCCAATATTATCATCCCTGCACTAGCTACCTGTTCAGTTTAGAATTAATTACAAAATAGCATTACTTRYGTACAAGRYTCTAAAYGKTTTAGCTCCCACATACCTAACCAGTCTTCTGATACGTTACAATCCACAACACTCCTTAAGATATATATGATATGGTGTGGTGTGGTCACTTGCTGCCCCTCACTTGGTGGCATGTGTGTGTATTGTGCTGCTAGTGTGCTTTCTCTCTGTGCTCCTCCAGTAGTTGGGGCAGTTTGTGGGGGTCGGGGAGGCAGTTGAAGTTGGAGATGATTTTATTGAATCTGGTGAAGAATTCAGCATGAGTGTGCTGATATTTCAGGCTTTCAGTGAGGAAGGCATCTCTGTCTCTGTGTTATAGAGAGTGCCCTTCTGGCACAGTATCTTCCCTTGGGGCAACAGGTCTGTCTATGTCTCTCGATGCTTCTTCTGACCGGGCACCGGAGACCTCCTCCCATCTCTCCAGTGAGTTTACCACTCCAGGACGCTCCTCTCACGGCGAGCGAGAGTATGAGGAATTATTGGAGGTGGTAACCAGGGCAGTCGAACGCCTACATCTCGACTGGCGTCAGGAACAGGTGAGTCCCAAACACTCAAAGTTAGATGACAGGTTTCTGTCGGATGGCCGAGGTGAGGGACCTCCTCAAAGGTTCCTCCCCTTTTTTGGTGATCTCCATGACAAGTTAACTCGTTCATGGAGCAAACCTTATTTGTCCTGCATATTTGTATCAACGACGTCGATTTATTCAATGATCGTTGATGCAAGCATGCGGGGCTACATGATGATGTCCCAGGTTGAGGAGACGCATGTGAGCTATCTCTCTCCTGGATACTCATCTTCGCTGAAGAAGCCTAAACTCCACACTAAGCCATGTAGACGAACAACTTCACTAGTGGGGAAGGCTTTTCAGTCAGCGGGTCAGGCTGGTGCAGCGCTGCATACCATGGCGGTGTTGCAGGCATACCAGGCTGATCTACTGAAGGACCTGAGCACTGGCAGGTCCATCGACCAGCAAGCTTTTTCAGAACTTTGCCGTGCAACGGATTTGTCTCTCCGTGCCACAAAGCAGACAGCCCGTGCCATTGGCCGGTCCATGGCTGCTATGGTTGCCACAGAGAGACATCTGTGGCTGAACCTCACTGGCATCAAGGACAAGGAGCATTCGTTCCTCCTTGATGCCCATATCTTGCCTTCCGGCCTATTCGGTGATGCTGTGAACACCGTCACCAATAGGTTTCACAAGGTGAAAAGCCACGAGGAGTCTAAGAAGTTTTGGTTGTCTTTGATAGACAGATCCAGTTCTTCCAGCTTTCTCTTGATGTGATTTTTGTTTATGTGAGTTTGTGTCCATGTTTTTATACAGTGTTTGCAAATGTCTTGTCCAGATATCCCCATTTTGAATGGTCAGTTCATCATACTCTCTTTTTTTCAATTATTCCAGAATTGTTGTGTGTTTAGGGACTCCTATATTTGTGTCAGCTGTTTCTGTGTGTATTGTGCTCTTTTGGCTCTGAGTGTACGTTTATGTTGTTTTTAGTGTTTCACAGTAAAGAAGGTGTATGTTAGTGTCATTGGCGTCTCTGTGTTTCTGATTTGATCATTTTCTGAGTTATTTTATTAATTTTTGACAGTCCGTTCTGTTGACAATCATTTTGTTCTTAATGAAGTGGTTGGCGTGTGTGTTCATTGTGTCGGTGTGTGTTCCTGTTCTGGAGTTCAGGTCTTCACAGATAAGCACATTTCCCTGGCTCTGGATATGACATGTCTCTCTCTCTAACTCTACAAACATGTCTTCAGAGTATCATGATGACTCTGAGAGAAGGATGTATATGCCACAGAGGTATCTAGGAGTGAGCAGGAGTTGATGGTGTGACTACACAGCTAAAGGCTGAATTACCAGAATTGGAGACAGGTGATAATGATCAGTGTGGGAAACTGATGGTGGGAAGAGAGCTGAAAAATCCAGACTGGAGACTCAAGGTGAGATGATATAGTAGAGGTAACAAGCTGACCAGAATGGGAGTGAAAATATGAAATCATAGCATCATTTGAAACTTTTTGGATAATTCTGTATTTACTTCTTCTATATTTTTCAGAATTAATTTAGTGAAATATATGGAGAGAAATATTACATTTTAGACTTCTAAGCCAGGGTGATTTGTATGCGATAGAAGGTAATAGAGAGGATGGGTAGAGCGCAAACCCTTCCTCTCTCTCAGCCTATCTATCAGGATCTCTACCAAAACAGGGAACAGGAAATGTGCGTCGCATTGGTGGTGACTCACAACCCAGGGTGACATCTTGCAGGGGACGACATTAAGAACTTTGAAAAAAAAMAGGTCTCTCATTCAGCAGTATGAGATGGGGAGGGAGCTAGTGGAGATTTATACAGAAATACAATTCCTTCATAATACTGTGAATATGCACTGTATGTTTCATGTGAAATTGTTTAAAATAATTTATAGCCACCAAATTGTTCGGTTTAAGGTAAAGTTTTGCAACTTGATGCGTCTGCTGCATCTCAATATGATTACTGAATTGGGGAAGAGGGACAGTTCTGTGTTATTTAGCACGGAGAGCATGTTTAAGCTTTTGGTCAGGTTTCCTGTGTCACATAAAAGAAAGAAGTAAAATCGTGTAACATGCAAGTCATTTGGAGACCCAGAGACAGACAGACAGGCGATAGCAAGCACATTAGCATTTTCTTCTTAGACAAAATGGTTTAGTGATCTATTTACATGTTTACTCGTCTGGACACTGGCTGTAAAAGGTATTAGCTAATAATGAAAGAGGAAGCTCAATGAGGAGGATGCTTTATGTACACACAGGCATGGGAATGTTCACACAATATCAGAAAAGCTTACACTGGATGTATAAATGATGGTCTGAAAGTATTTAGAGATAGTTAAGTCAAAGTGTAAAGCTAGTGATCTATGGTTGCTATTGATCCACAAATTGTGGTATGTTTTGCTTTTTTATTGCTCCAATAACATTTTACTTTTCTTTATTCTTCACTTCTAACTCCACCACAATAAACTTCACATATAAAATACTCTGCATAGCTAGTGTTAGCAGGTGGCTAACCTTTTCAACTAACTCACTTGTAGCTGACATACTCTATTGTGTTCCTAGGAGCAATGTCCTCTGTCCTCTGAAGTGTTTTAATAGTGTGACAAATAATGTTTTGAGAGAGAGAGATGTACATGCTGATTTGTCTTGTGCTAGGTAATGCACTCCTGTATATATCATTAATAAAAATAATGGCAGTTTTGTTTGCTGTTTTTTTCTGTTGCCCATGGTGGGTTTAATGGATGGACAAGACATGTTAAGAGTTTAACAGCCTCAGTTTTTCATTAGCATTTGATAGCTAACATTATTAGAACCAGCTGGCTAGCTATTACTGTTTTAAAGCCATGTGTGATGTGACCAGACTTCCTGTTTACTAGGCCAATGGAATACATGAACAAACATAAGTTAAATGCTTATCATAGAATAGAATAGAATAGAATAGAATAGAATGGAATAGAATGGAATATTAGACAAGTTCTTCATATTATATTTTCTACATAAACCTGCACAAATACACTGCCAGATACAATCACAGGAGTTAAGAGACCTATTTAACTGTGGAGCACACACATCCAGGTGTATAAGCAACTTTTCAGAATGCATTTTCATTTCTATTGTGTGTGTGTGCGTGGGTGTGCGTGTGTGTGTTGGCACTTATGAGTACTGTTTTTTGCAAGATGGGATGCGTGCTACTATTTTGTCAGGTAAAAAAAAAAAGACACACACACACACACACACACAAATTGAAACAAATTCATGCATGGTCCTGTCTTATAACCAGAGTAACATTTTATTATTATTATTATCAAAATAAGTCAGTGAGACAGACGTCTGAGAAAAGAGGTAGGCAGTTGGTTGTCATGGTTTTGCTTTTTTTTTTTTTTTAATAACTGTCATGCGCTGTGAAGACAAAGACGAAGTGTGAATATGTGGTTACTGACTGGAAACTGCCATGCATAAATATAACTTCACTGATACTCATCGTTTGGTTTATGTGGTACTTATTATTATATGTGGTGTGTACCTGAGTAGTGTTGTTGTTGAACAAATTCACGTTTGACAGTTCATATTTGAGCAATAATGGAAAACTTAGGGTAGAGTGTGTGTAGTAGAAGATGTGGTGCATCAGATGGGACCAGGTAAATTCACATTTAATAGAGGCCTGTTATGCTGCATTACAAGGTAATGTATTGAATATTTACATCAATCATAATGTTTTATTTTTAAATATTTTGATATTTTAATATGATCAGGTTACTGTCCAACTTCCTACCATATTTAAAGTATCCAGTGCCAACCATATCCTGAGTTAGATGCCACAGCGCACCACTAGAGGTCTCACAGAGTCATAATAGTTATCATAGTCGACAGAGCTGCCCTTGTCTAGTTTAATTAATGACTCTGGAGAAAAATACATTGTGGGACCTTTGCATAAGGTAAAGAAAATGATGCCACAGTGATTTTGTCTCATTGCCAGCTCTGCCAGTTGTGGTTAATTAGTTCTACCAGTCATGAAAGTATACAGTATGTGTAGGCAGAGCAAAATAAATGTTTAAATAACTTGTTTGATTATGAAAGTCGTTTGTGGAACTGTTGTATAAAAACAATATCACACTCAAAGTTGTGCTGTTGTGCTCATTATGAGTATGGCTGTGTTTCTAGATCTTGCTCAACCCTCATGCCCGAGCACCGCACATGACACCAGTGCTGATGACCTGCACAACACCTATTGAATTCAAACAGCAAATTATTTTCCTAGAAATGAGAAGGAACTGTTTACAAAAGAAGAAGTTTAATCACACATCTCTCTCTCTTTCTCTTTGTAGCAACACAGGAAGTGTTGAGGCTTAAACACAAACCACTGCTCTGTTGGTCAGTCAGTCATTATAGAGACAGGATGGAGCTCAGTCGTCTCCCTGTGATGTTCTGTGAGTAAATGTTCTCTTTGTGTCTTCATTAGAGTGAGTGTTGGATATAAAGTTTTTCATCTGCAGTCTGAATGTCCTGAGTGATGAGTTTATTGTGTGATTAGGACATTCTGTGTACTTCAGCATGACTGCTCAGGTGGATCAGTGGATCCATATCTGTTATGAGAAGGGTTTAGTTTGATGTGTAACTATTCTCAGTAACTATGAAAGTTCAACAGGTAAGAGTACAAGTTGATCGAGTTTAAAATATAGGGTTTAAATAATCTAATCTAATTTCTAAAAGTTGAAATATCTTCAAATGTTTTGCAACTCTGGTTCCATTTCCTGTGCAGAAAGGCTTTAACAAAACCCTGTTAGCATTAACTAGACTTACTGAGAATATGGTTAGCGGTTCCAACCACAGCTCCACCAGGTTTTCACAGTTGGGCCCTTGAACATGGCCCTAAACCCTATGTGCTCCAGGGGCGCTGTACCATGGCTGACCCTGCGCTCTGACCCAGTTACACTGGGACATGCAAAGAAAGAATTTCATTGTGATGTAATGTGTATGTGACAAATAAATGTTTATTTTACTTTTTTATTGTCATTTCAACCATATACAGCTGGAACTGTACACAGTGAAATAAATAATGTTTCCCCAGGGCAAATGTGCTACAGAAACAAAAATATACAAGAATACACTCAAATAAATATGATTACATCACAGGACTAAATAAAGTTCAGGTGTAAAAATGATATCAAGGTGTAAATGTCTTGTAAGTGACTTAAATTATCACAGATAAATACAACTTCAGGTGGTCTTATAGTTTTATTTATGAATTACTTATTTTTGGCCAAAATCAACCAACATTGCTCACATTTAAGTAATAACTGAAAATTAATGTTGAAATGATATATAACTATAGTGGATATGCTGGGGTTAAGGTCAGAACTACGTGGTTATCAAGTCATGTGGAAAATTATTCTTCTTTCTCCTAGGAGCACTTTTATTTTTTAACCCTGTTGAATCCATTCATTGTTGCAGTGGAATAATAATGTACCAGGTTGTCTGTCATAGGATAACCTGGTCATGTTCTATACGGTATATTAGGTAGTCAACTGAGTTAATTTTATTTCCACACAATGTTGAATTCCCCCAAATCATAATACTGCCTCTAGAGGTTTGTAAAAAGGGCACTATACAGTACATGAAGGGTGCATCATTTCATGTTCTTAATGTAATTAAGGAAGCGGAAGTATGGTGAGTGGGTGAGGGTTTGTGGTAGGCTAAAGGCTAACACTAGTCAACCAACTCTCTCACCCATCATGCTCTCCAATGTCGGCTTGCTGGAAAATAAATTGAACTACATCTGACTCCAGTGGCCTACTGATCATGAGTCTAGTCTGCCTCATTTCACTTCAAAAGAAATGCAACACTTAGATCAGTAAGGCTCATGGTGGTGGATTGCGTGTTTATATAAACAAGGAATGCTGCAAGAAATCTGTAGTAATTTTTAGTTACTGCTCATCTTTGATGATGATCAGTAACTGTATCAGTAACTGATGAGCTATTTGAGACTGTTATATTCAGGCCAATTTATTTTCTATGGGAATTCCCCACTTTGTTCATAGCAATTTTAAGAAGCTATATGGGGCTATAAGTGAACTGCAAAACAAACACCCAGATGAAGTCCTTATTTTTGATGGACATTTTTATAATCTGAATTTCATGAACGTGTAACAATATATGAGAATGGGATGTGCTGGATCTTGTTTCCACAAACATTTCTGGTGCATACCATGCAGAAGCGTTGGGAGCAGCATCTTCAGCAGCACTACAGTGAACACTCGGACCCCCCAGGGTTGTGAGCTCAGTCCACTCCTGGCAGCAATGCACAGCTAAAATTACATCATCAAGTTTACAGATGATACTACTATGATGGGTCTCATTAGCAAGAACAATGAATCAGCATAACGAGGAGGTTTAGCAGCTAATGGACTGGTGCAGAACCAACAACCTGTCTCTGAATCTGGACAAAACAAGAGAAATTATTGTTGTAGTTGCTCAGTGCTGAACATCAGCAGCTCCTCTGTAGAGATGAGCTCTCAAATTTCTTGGTGTTTACCTGATGGAGAACCACAATTGGTCTATCAACATCAGTGCCATAGCTAAGAAAGCACAGTAATGTTTCTACTTTCTACTTTTGCAAAGATTAAGAAAAGCTCATTTCCCACTGCTAAACTTCACTACTTTCTGTTTGGCATCCTGAGCAGCTGAGCAGTGTCTGTTTAGGGAACTCTACTGTCTTGGTTTACAATACAATACCCTGCAGCGCGTAGTAAGGACACCTTGAAAGATCACTGAGGTCTATGTCACCTCCATGAGAATGTTGATTCGCATCAACATTGTAGGTGACCACCAAAACATTCACACACACTCTTCATCCTGCTGCCTTCTGGAAAAAGTACCAAAGCATTTGGTGCCACACAATCAGACTGTATAACAATTCCTTTTCACCAGCCATTAAAGTTATCAATTTCCAAAGACTGGACAGACACAAGTACACACACGTGCACACACTTGCAATCTTTGAACTTTTTTTTAACTGCTGACAAAGAACTATAAATAAATGCTATTCAGTATTCTGTACATAATCTGCAGCAAAACATGAAAAGTCACAGTTATGTTTTCATTTCACTTCAGTGGTTGCCAGTATTATATTCAATTATTATATATCAATATTCAATATCACATTGCATTTTATTCACTCTTGAGCTGTGTACTCGTCAGTGTTACACTGTGCCTATTGTTTTGATTTTTGTAGTGACTGTACTGTGTTCCAGTGTTTGCACATGATTACACATTTGCACTTTTTTTAGTCCTGTGCTATAATCAGATTTATTTGAGTGTATTCTTGTGGATTTTTGTTATTGTAGCACCTTTGCCCTACGAAAACATTAGTTAATTTTACTGTGTATTGTTCCAGCTGTATGCGGTTGAAATCATGATAAAAAAAAGTTACTTGATCTTAAAGTGGAACTTCAAAGAGAAGTAAACAGACTCATGGAATTACATTATCACTAAGGGTTACACTTTATTGCCCATAGAGCTCTATGTGGACATTGTGGAAAATCTACAGCAAGCACCTTAATATTGGCAGTTACAAAATGAAGTTTAATATGCATTATGTAAAGTGTTCTAATGTGATGTCAAATTTTAATTCTATATGATTAAAGTGCATTAGACCTTATACTAATTTTCAGTGTTGGGTGTACTAGGATTCCTTTTTTGATGTAACAAGTAATCTAATGCGTTAGGTCCATCATTTAATGACTCAGTTACATAGTTACTTTTTTTTAAATGTAATCCATGAGCCAGACAGCAGTCATTCCCAATCCATTAGTACGTGTGTGAAAATCATCCTTCAAGCCCCGCCCCTGATAACCCGCCCCCTCTGTTATTCCTGCTGTTATACCCCTATCTCACATATGCGGTTTGACTATGTGAGGCCCGACGCATGGAAAGATGGAAACCCAATCACAGAGCTAAATCTCGCGGTGAATCATGATGAACCGTACTTACGGCCAAATAGGGGAATTAGTAGTTAACAGATTATGGGCCAAACTTCGCTGAGTGATGGTGGTAGAATAATTATATAAAGGTCTTGAATAAAACAACATGCATGAGGAAGCACAAAGGAGTTTTCATTTTCTGCAAAAGAAAAGTACTCTAACTCGTTACTTTTATCAGAAAGTAACACTTTGATGTAACTGATTACTTTTTAAAGACAGTGATTTTGTAAGAAAAAGACTTCAGATCCAGGAGGGTCTTAAAGTGGGGAGGGTGCACTTTGAAATGTTCAGTTGTATCACACAGCACAATGCCACAGATAACACAAGTTTTAAGGGAGTTTTGAAATTGATATGCTGACAGCAGGAATGTCCACCAGAGCTGTTGCTCATGAATTTAATGTTCATTTCTCTAGAGCGTTTCAGAGAATTTGGCTGTACATCCAACCAACCTCAAAACCGCAGACCACATGTAGCCACACCCTATGAGAAGGAGATGTGTTGCACTGCATGAGTCCCTAGACGCCCCAGTAAAACCGAACTGCACGTTTCTGAATGGCATTTTATTGTGGCCAGTCTAWGGCACACCTGTGAGGTGGGATGGATTATCTCGGCAAAGGAGAAGTGCTCACTATCACAAATTTGACAGATTTGTGAACAATATTTATTTTGTGTATGTAGAAAGTGTTTCAGATATTTGAGGTAATTAAAATGGGAGCAAAAACAAAAGCGTTGCGATTATATTTTTTGTTCAGTATATTTTCAGTATATACAGTGTCTTCCATAATTATTGGCATCCCTGGTTAAAATGTGTTCTTTAGCTTCTAAAAAATTCAGTTATGTTGTAAGTAACATATGACCACAATAGAAAAAAGATGAAAATTCCAAGCTTTAGTTCACGTGCATTTATTCTATGGAATTCACAGAAAGACGGACCTTCGACCATTCCTCTTTGCACAATTTCTCTAAATCACCCAGTGACCGGACTCCTCTCCTCTGCACTCTCCTCTTCAGCTCACTCCACAGGTTTTCAATGGGGTTGAGGTCTGGGGACTGAGATGGCCATGGGAGGAGCTTGATTCTTTTTTATCTTGTTGAAAGACCCAGTGACGTCTCATCTTCAGCTTTCGGGCAGAGGCCACCAGATTTTGCTTTAAAATGTCCTGGTAKTTCAAAGCMKTCATGATGYCRTGMACCCTAACAAGGTTCCCAGGGCCTCTGGAAGAGAAACAGCCCCACAGCATCACTGATCCTCCCCCAGACTTCACGGTGGACATGAGGTGCTTTTCTGCATACTCATCTTTTGTGTTCCGCCATACCCACTTAGAGTGTTTGTTGCTAAAAAGCTCTAGCTTGGTCTCATCTGACCAAAGACCATGTTCCCAGTTGCAGCTCCAGTACCACTTAGCAAACTCCAAAAATTTGTGTTTATGATTGTGACTGGAAAATGTTTTTTCCTTGCATGCCTCCCAAATAGCTTGTTGACATGTAGATGGCATCTGATGGTTGTTTTGGAGACTTTGTGACCCCAAGATGCTCTCATTTGTTGCAGTTCTTTAACAGTGAGCTTTGGAGAATGTTTTATTTCTCTCACCATCCTCCTCTCTGTGCGTGGAGGCAAAATAAACTTGCGTTCTCGTCCAGGCTTGTTTACTCCTGTTTTTGTAAACTTCTTGATGATTCCTCTCACAGTAGATATAGGCAGGTGCAGGCTAGTGGCTATTTTCTTGCACCATTGCCTGACTTGAATGGTGTGTTCTTTTGTCTTTCACATGTTGAAGAGTGGAGAAGAGAAATGGCCTCAGTGTCACGTCATATTTATACCCCAGGGAAGCAGGAAGTGATAAATTACTAATTAAATGTTCCTAGATACTCTCATCAACTTTGTAAACTACTGTAGAAATGACAGAAATACTTCAATTACATTTATTTTCTAGGAATTGTTAGGGGTGCCAATAATTGGTTATTTTATGAAAAAAAATTATTTGTTAGTCAGGGATTTTTATTTCCCCTTAAAATTCACTTCATATTCACATTATATTTTTCAAAAATTTTCAGTGTGACAATATGCTTCTGCGATAAAAACTGAATTTATTTTAAGGCTTTTAAGACATCTTAACCAGGGGTGCCAATAATTATGGAGGGCACTGTATATGTATATAGATGGATGGATATATCAATTAATAGATAGATAGATAGTTCCCCTTAATTTCATTTTCTTTCCCTTCTTCCTTCTTTACATTAGAGATAGATTACCGTGACACATCCTTGTTTCATGGCACAGACTGTTGTGCCCATTTTTGTCCATCTTTGATAATGGGTTTAAAAGTGTTGATCAAAGTAAGGTTTTGGAAATATTTTTGAAAGTGAAATTCCATGCTCTATAAGCTCTTTACATCATGTTCTCTGTTTCTTTTCTGTTTTAGTGCAGATTTTCCTTCTTCAACTGTCACATGCTGAAGGTGATTATATTATATTATATTATATTATATTATATTATATTATATTACATTTCTATGTTGAGTTCTGTGCACATGTGTGATGTGTGTGGAGGCAGTGTTTGTACATATATTAATCAAAATTATTTATTCATTTATTTATTTATTTATTTATTTTAAAGAAAGGAAGTCATTTTAGTGATTTTTACTATTTCCACTTAAACTACTTTTTCCTTTGCCTTGAACTTCTGGTGAATTCTGACACATTTTGTGGCTGTTGCTTTTTTGTATGTTCTTTGTAAAAGCAATTGATAAAATAATAAAACTATACTATAGAGAACAAATAATTAATAAATAAATTGATTCATGTATACATGCAATTAAAGATTACAATGGAGTTTCAAACCACAATGTGTACCGATGTACCCTTAGAATATATTTAAACTCAATTTTATTTGCTTTAGCAATGAACATAGTCACAGCAAAACTCCCTGAAACAACCATGAATAAGAAACCTTGATAAGAATTAAACTTAAAACAGAAGCCATTCTCATCTGGGAAATAATGGAAATAACATTTATATATCATTAGTCACATAACTTTTTTATGGACTACTATTTATTTATTTATTTATTTAGTATTTCATTTACTCTTTTCTAACTGCATACTAGAAAGTGTCTGGAGTGTCAAATATTGCTTAGTGTGTTCAAAAGAACTCGAGTATGATATTAAATGTCATTAAACTTCTAACTTTAACTTATTAACTGGTCAGATCTGAGAGCGATCTGTTCTTGTACACAAAGTTAATTGAAATAATGATAGGACTCTTAATAAATATTTTGCAGAACTGTTCATGTTTCTTCTGTTATCCTGAATTAAGCCTTAAAATATAGTTAAAATATCATCTATGGAGGGTGAGATGTCAAAAATGTAAAAGAGTTCAGTGTTTATCAGAGCTGTGTAAAACACATACAAGTGGATACGAGTGATACTGCTCATTCAGCAAAAAATAAATCACCTATTAAAGAGGTCAAGAAGAACAAAACATTCCTCATATTTCTTTTCATCACTTTTTCATCCATATTTAGTCTAGTTTTTACTATTCCTTTCTGTGTATGTGATCTTTAAGGTATTGTATAATTTTTGTCTATGAGGTAAATGTATAGATTTAAGTATATTTTGTATTTTCTGTGTAACAGAGACACCACGCCCAGTACTGAGTGTATCTCCACAGAGCTGGCTGACTGAAGGAGACTCAGTGACTCTAAACTGTGAGGTTACAGACTCCTCTACAGACTGGACATTCAGCTGGTACAGAGAGGGTCTCAACAAAGAGAATAATGCCACATATAAAGACAGCAGCAGAGGATCTCGAGGCTCCTACACTCTCAGTTCTGCTGCTTTTAAACACACAGGAGTTTATTGGTGCAGTGCAGAGAGAGACGGACAGCAGATTCAGACAGATCTCAGCGTTCCACAGCCACTATGGATCACTGGTGAGGAAAAATTAAAACACCCGTGTGTGTTGAAGTGTTGGATATAGATGTGTAAATAAAATAAAAAAGCATTGTTTTTTGATTATGTAGAATCATATCTGTGTCTAATGTTTGGTTTTATCAGTTGAACAGTCTTAAGCACTGGTAGAGGATTATTCTTGTACACACACCTCTGTTTAAAACCCTTAGGAGTCGGCCGTACCGCCAGTGGGTCACCTTCCACTTTTCCTGGTAACCATGAAAAGAATTTAAAATGCTTCGTCATTTTTGATCGTATTCATAAGTGTAGTACATCATTGAATCTGTAAAGGATCTACTTTTATAGATGTAACAATATCCACAAAACTGTGTGCTTTTGTAACATAAAGAAAATAAACAGTGTGCGCTGTCAACTGTCTCAGTCTCCGCCAATATCTTTCTAAATCATATATTTATTAAATATCTTTCTGTAAAATTTATCTATAGAAATCTTAAAGTGTCTACTTTTATATGAAGCAAGTGATAGTAAAAATAAATATTCATTGTTTATGTAAACTGTATGAATCCAAGGAGAGTTACAGTCTCACTTCATTATCTGTTCATGACCCAGATCAGGACACGCAACATGCTATTCACACGGAAACAGTCAGTGTAATCTACAGACAAGGCCACGCCCCCAACTAACACACACACACACACACAGTCAGTGAGTTTCCTGCACGTGTGGAAGATGTCTTGTGCTGTACATTTTTCTGAGCCTCTACAGAATGTTCTGGAAAGTGGGAGGAGTTTATCTTAGAACAACACTGAGACAGTGAAAATGATCAGCCACCTGTTTGATAGAAAGCAAATGCAAGCAAGCAGGTGAGATACATCACTGTCATGGAAAACATGAAAAAAACAGACTGATGAAAACTTGCGATTTTCCCTGCATGGGAACCTGAACCACAACAATAAGTATCTGTCTGTACCTGTGACTGTGTACAACCAGCACATGGACTGACCTCGGGTGACAGGAGTGTTGTCACTGTGGTCACAGGGTCTGTGTGTATTGTAAAGCAGTGTATGATAAGCAGGAAAAACACCATGGAAACATCAGGTCTGCAGTGTGTGTTCGAGAGAGGAACAGAGATGTGTGACTGTGTATAGAGTGTAAGAGTGAGCTTTTATAAACCTAACACCTTTTTTTATTCTGTTTTGTACCTGGTTGCACTTATTTTACCCTGAATGTGTGTTTTTGTACGAAAATATTTATGCCATAAATGTGTTTTCTTTGTATAAGATGATCTGTGTCCCTCTCCACTCAATCCTAAACATTTCCTCTGCACTGTGTGAGTCAGTAGGTTATGTATAGGGTGTAAGAGTGAATTATTTTATGTGAGTTATTTTGCCTGCCAGTTTACTATATTCTAAATAAACTACAAACAAAGCATGTAAATTTTGTCCTTAAATAATTTTTCCCTCTGTCACATACCTGACTGAAAGTCTCATTATGCAAATCATTATGCAAGTCTTTGTCTTCTCTGGTGTGAATTACAGCATTATTCATGACCATTCACATCTCATCACATACGGGCTTAACAAAACGTGTCTTAGAAAATGAAACTGAAGATATTGTTTTCTGTGAGTGAGTGAGATGATTATCACACCATTTATGCTGCTCACATGTTACCGTAGTCCAGTTCGTGATGAATACAGTGTAATCAGACTTTAGACTTTTGTATGTTTATAAGTAACTGAAAAATACACAAATATCAGGACATGTCAGAACTTCTTTAGAGCCTCAAAACACCTGCAGACTCATAAGGGTTTTAATTAAACAATGTGTAAATGTGTTCAATGCAAGTTATGCCAAAAAAGCAACACAATCATAATAACATGTGAGTTATAATGTTGTGTGTTTAAGGTGAATCTCCTCCAGTCTCTCTGATCATCAATCCCAACAGAACTCAACACTTTACTGGTCACTCTCTCACACTGATCTGTGAGGATCAGAGACACTCTACTGGATGGACAGTGAGACGATACAGAGAAAGTTCTGGAGTGTCAGCTTGTTCAGAGTGGGGATCAGTTACAGGATCTAGATGTGAACTCAGCTTCCTCCTCCTGATCCACCCTGGAGTTTACTGGTGTGAGTCTGAATCTGGAGAAACCAGTAATCCTGTCAACATCACAGTGCATGGTGAGTCTTCATCTAGTGTTTATTGTTAAACAAGAAAGAAAATGTTTAATAGAGAATAGCAATATCAGCAATCAGCAATCCTGATTCATGAATCTGTCATGGTGTTACTGTCCTGTTTCTGCTTTTCCTCTGACTTTTTTGTTTTCCGACTTTTATGTTGAAATTAGTTTCCAGACTTTATTTCCCAGTATCCATTACAGCTCACCTGTTAGTCACATGATGTTAATTGTATTCACCTGCACCAGTTTGTGTAAATGTCTGTGGTTCAGTTGGTGTTGCATCYGTTGTCRTCACTGCTGTTGTTGTASYTGTTATTGTTTCTTATATTTTTCACTTTTTCATGTTTTCTTCTGCCACCATTAGCATTAGCATGAGCATTACCATTATCCTTTAGTCCATGAAGCATTGATTCAAGAAAACGTTCATTACTTGTAGCCTCATTTACCTCACAGTTCACTAGCGCCCCCTACTGCTGGAATATCATTCAACATTCAACATTAAAAGGTGCTTCATTGGCATGAGAAATATTTACACTTGTATTGCCAAAGAGTAGAGATAAGTCACTAGAAAAAAAAAAAGAAAAAAAAAAAACACAGTAGATTTTAAAAGAAAAAAAAAAGTATAGATAAAGTTTTAGTAAATAAATGTACAGAATATATAATAAATGAATACAGGGATTTAGTTAAAAGATAAAGTAACTTAGCATACATACTGTATAATAAAAGTGATCAGTGCATATTTGTTTGTGTGTGCGTACACATGTGTGTATGTGTGCATATGCGTGTGTGTGTGTGTATTGTGCTGCTAGTGTGCTCTCTCTCTGTGCTCCTCTGTGGGCAGTTTGTGGGGGTCGGGGAGGCAGTTGAAGTTGGGGATAATTTTATTGAATCTGGTGAAGAATTCAGTGTGAGTGTGTTGATATTTCAGTCATTCAGTGAGGAAGTGCAGCTCTGTCTCTGTGTTTCAGAGAATGCCCTTCTGGCACAGTGTCTTCTCTCGATGCAGCAGGACTGTGTGTGTCTCCTCATCTCTAAGGCCAGATGGTGCTTCATCAGGTGTTTCTTAGCTTTGGGTCAGTCACCGAGCTCAGATAGTCTGTCACACTGTAGTGTGTGTTTAGGGCCAGATAACACTGTGTCTTACTCTGCAGTTTAGTTTATGTTTCTCAATACTTCAAATAGTTTCCGTTTAGTGTTGTGTAATTTGGGTTATTCTAATTGTCTTTGCTATTTTTGTAGATTTTAGGCGTTGTCACACTGGTAACAATCTGTTCCGTTCTGTACCCGAGCACGATTTCTCCCCCTCCCCAATCCCCCCGCAGGTCTGCGTTCACATTGTAAAAGCGAGTTTGATCCCGGGGACACTTGCGTAATTACACAACCGGAAACAGTAGGTGGCGATAGAGAGAAGAAAGAAGAAAAAACGTCCACTCGGGTCATGAAATGAACTGTGAGACACCTGTTAATGCTCCGTGTGGATGTTTTTATTTTTGTGACAAAAACAACGGCACTGTAAACAACATGCCTACTGACACAAACATTGCATGACTCAGAGGGTGAAATGAACGCGCGCTGCACGGACACAGCACGAGGCACTGAGGAATGACTTTACATCTCTACTMTGTAAGGTGAGGAATCAGGTGTGTCCACATTCTCTTCTGATTTACAGTCAAATAGAAATAAAGTGCTCATTAAACATTACTTTCTTTAGTCTTAGCAGATGAGCGTTATTTAAACTGTACACTGTAAATTAATCACAGATGTAAACAATGAATAAATAAATGCAATAAATGATACAAATAAATATAATGCCTGCTAGAATAAAGTTCAACAAATAGCATATATACATATAATAAATGATAAATATCTAAATCATGCATTTTTCTGTTCTCCTCAGGATCATCTGGGTTTAGAGAGGGGTGSTGTGTGATGGCAGGATGTCCTTGTGACCAGGAATGGCTACTAAATACTCCTATTAAGAAGACAACAGTCCTACAAGAGAGATGCTTGTGCTCTTTTTTTCTTACCTTGCCAAGTGTAGATTTTCAACTTAGCCGAGATGCTGAAACTATTGAATTTA
>QMIH01003009.1:14137-37755 GCA_003987875.1 Clarias batrachus
TGTATTATCTGATCTTGTGCTTTTGAAAAATAAATATTTTTCTATGTTTTGTACAATTAATTGGGTGTTGTTTATTGCATATATGTATGGTTTGCAAAACTTAGTGTTTTCTTTTGGAATAGACCAGTATATCAAAGTAATTAAACTGTTTAAACTGTTTTACCCATAGACATGTAAAACATAAAAATAATAATAACCTATTTGTGAGGTAGAATTAACTCAGCATTATAGTTAAATATGACCTAGAATTTGAATATTTTACCCATCTTGCTGGGTTAAATAAGAAACCCATTTTGCTGGGTTAAATTAACCCAGCATGTAGTTGGTCCAATATTTATCCAGCAGCTTAAAAAAGCATTTTTTAGAGTGTACTGATTAGTGATTAGAGTCTTTTACGAGTGATTAGAATCTTTTAAATTCAATACCAGCCAATACAAACTAACTTCACAAATATCCTCCCCAAACTCAAATCCCTTACCTTAATGTTTTTTTAAATGAATATTACTTCACTTTAAAATAGCTTTCACACTAGGGACTTGYCATGGATCTGAGTACACCTCACCCAAGAGTCCAGTGTGTGTGTGTGTGTGTGTGTGTGCAGCATTTGCTGATCTCATCCTTGACCTGTACAGCTGTAGCTGATAAAGTAGAAAGCCATGGGGGAGGATGGTTCATGACATACTTAGCTAAACATAAATAATATTAGGCATAGTGCAAAGGCTGACGTTCTTTTGTACTTTTCTTCTTCTTTCTGTTTATTGGTAGTTCAGGCGCATACTGCCACCTACTGTATCAGAGATTATAAATACACAGGTACTAAACAACGTTACTAATTATTCTTGGGTCTGCTTGTTTTGTTGAATCTCACTGAAGCATGTTCATAGAAGGAATAAAAATATTGTTTTCRCCAGGATACAAAATTTATTTGCTTATAAAGTGCAGCTGTTCTCAGATTGAGGCTTTATATGTCCATGTTGGCCAGGTGTACCTAAGTCCAGTCACAAGACAAGCTCTATATTGACTTGTCATTTCATGGACATGTCGGTACTTGGACTTGTCCCTGTCTTAGCCATTGATCTAGCTGAATCAAATAGCTGATTTGTATGTAATTATATTGTTTGTTTAGTGTTTTCCTTTTTCCACATGGACAGCATTTAATAAGACGCAATTTGTGCTTGTAGAAAACAACCTAAACACTTACCAGTCTTGGTCTAAGTTCTTGATTACAGCCTTGTTATCAGTTATCAGTAAGTGTTAATTCTGGCTGTTCTGTGCAGAGAATTATTTCTACACATTAGCTTTATTAGTATTAGCTTCCACTGCTACTCTGATGAAATGGAGCTACATGTCTTAACAAAACCAGGTGACAGCCACCAATTTAATAAAGTCACAGGATGTGAGTGTTAAGGAAACAGAATGCGGAGTAACTTCCTGGATTATTATTAGCGCTTGATGATGATTTTTTTTTTTTTTTTTTTGGTGGGGGTGATCATAAATGTTGAGACTGTGTATTGTGTATTTTTTATATAGATTTGCAGCCTACCACGCTCTAAATCCTCCTCTTGCGGACAGAGTGTGTGGGTGTGAAATGTGTGTATTGGTGCAAGTGCGCCTCGTGAGCCATCGTTCACGGTGATGAGTTACGGCTGTGCAAGCACAGGAAGGAAAAACGCTTCCACTTTTCGGGGCTGTATAAATGGCATCAGTACGCAATAACTCTCCCAGGCGTGGACACACAGCCATCATTTCACAGTAGCGCTGTACGTTCACACTGTTTAAGAAAAACGCTATCTAAAAGTTAGAAGTTCTTTCGACGTCTCCCTGGGAGAACTGTAAATGACATAATAGATTCCAAATCAAAAAACATTTTCAGAAAGGTATAAGACGTCAATGGTGCAGATTAACCTTGAAGAACAATCTATGGGTTATTTTATTTCTTGAGAATGTAAAATAAATATTTAAAAATGAGCTAGGTTTTGAGATTATTACACTGATGTTATTGTGTGACCATTCAGATCAGCAATCCAATCGTGTCACATATCATCTACGTCAACTTATTTATTAATTGTCTCAATATTGTTTAGTATTATGGTAGTTGGTATCCCCTCCCCGTCGCCCCCGATGGGGATACCAACGATGGCCTCCCCCCGATGCTAACAACTTTTTGCCTTCATGGTAGTTCACTTGTCTCAACACCAGTGTGTAAAGCAAACAGCCAATCACAGTCTATTGGTTTTATATTTTGTATTCTACCATATTTATATTCTACTTTATCTTCATAAAAACTTAACACTTAGGTTTGGTATGTTCTATGTACATGCACATGACTCTATGACGTCACCTGCGTCATCTAGCGACTTTTTGATCATTCATTGACTATTTTTGTCTGGTT
The DNA here is from genome assembly GCA_003987875.1 of Clarias batrachus. Classification (NCBI taxonomy): domain Eukaryota; kingdom Metazoa; phylum Chordata; class Actinopteri; order Siluriformes; family Clariidae; genus Clarias; species Clarias batrachus. The sequence goes on from QMIH01003009.1 coordinate 16,530, forward strand.
TTTAGGGTGAAGTGGACCAGAAATCAGAAATCACTCGTACAAATTTACCGCATTTTTTGAAAAAACACACGCTCACGGAGTAAAAAATTCTATCCAAGTGTAAAAACTCCCATAGGGTTCTAGTGACCCCCTACATCCGTTCCCACCTCTTTGCCACTCTATCTCTATGATACCCCCGGACACGCCCTTTCGGGAACCATTTTTCTTGCACACGGCCACTTTTCGGGTTCATATAAACCTCCTTTAAAGTCACAGAGCGCGCGCGGCGCATCCATCACACTTTAAAGTGCCATCATTTCATCACGCGCGCGCCGGCAGAAGTGATCATTGTTGCTCCCTCGAGCCTCAGTCACAGGAATTGATTATCGCTTCATCACTGGGGCTCGCGCCGCGCGGTAATAACTCACGGTAAAAAGGGAGGACTCGCGCAGCTTTTGCATGGATGTGAAAACGCCACACATTTCACAGTAATTGTGTAATCCGTCATGGCTCGTGTCGCTTCCCCTCCCCTCCCCCTTTGTCTCTGTGAGCGCGAGCAGAAGCGGGATGTCACTGTTTAGTGTAAATGTCTCTCCGCGCGAGACTTTAATAGGCCACCGTAATACCGAGCACGGGCGCGTGCACACTTCCTCAAGCGACGGCCTGGTTTTATCGCGCGCTGCCTCGTAAAGTCACATCATCTGCGGGACGACACTTTTATTAAACAGCTATTCACTGTGTGTGTGTGTGTGTGTGAGAGAGAGAGACAGAGAGAGACAGAGAGAGAGAGAGAGAGTCCTTCCTACTCCCTATTACCTTCACTGTAGAATAACGTGCATTATGTTTGCTATTTGAATAGTGAGGTAGTGTAATGTAGGCTTCCTGTCTAGTGCAATGTAATTATATACTGATCTAACTGATAACGAGAAACAGGAGATGCATAGTCCTAAAAGAGAACGGAGAATAGTGGAGAGGAGAAAATGAGAGCAATGAAGGAATTTTAAGCAGAGGAAGGAATGGCAAGAAGAGAGGGGAAAACAGAGTAAGGATAGAAGAGTAACCGAATTAGAAGACGAGTAGAAGTTTGGAAGAATAAGGGAATAAATAAATAAATAAATAAATAAAGAAGACAAGAATGATAGAAGAAAAAATCAGAAGAAGAGTAATGAATAAGGTCAAGGAAAAAGAACAGGAAAAGAAATGGTTGTAAAGGAGAGGATGAGTAAAGAATGAAAATATGAAGAAAGGTTGGGAAGAAAAATGAAAAGCAGAGGAAGAAAGAGAGGATGGGAAATTATGAAAACGGATGAATAGTTAAAAGGGAGATGGAAAGATGAAATGTGAGAACAATACGAGACTAATAAAAGGAGAAGAGAAATAAAAAAGAAGAAAAGAAGAAAGAAATGTAAAAGAATGAAAGATGAACATGAAAAGGAAATGAATGAATGAGAAAGTTATAAGAAGAAAAAAGGAACACAAGAAGATCAGGATAAGAAAATAGATTGAGAGTAAAAAAGTGAAAACCAAGAAAAAGAAAGAAAAGTAGAGGAAGATATGGATGGTGATAAGGAGAAGAAGAGGAAGAACTGAAAAAAGAAGAAAAGGAACAAAGAAGAAAAAAGGATATGAGATGAAAAAAGAAGATAGAGGAGAAGAAAATGAAATGAGATACGAGAGGAGAAGAAGAAAAGAAAGCAGGGGAAATTGGGATAAGGAAAAGGATAAGAAGAGATGGATGAAAGCATTTAGAAAAATCTACAAAAAATGTAAAAAACAAACAAACAAACATTTAATTCTAAATAAAACAAAGTAAAGACAGAAGAAATTTGAAACGTAGACAAAACTGTAAAAGGAAAAAAAGGAAAGCAGTTGAAAGGAAGGATAAAAAGTGAAGAGGAGAAGAATATATGAAGGAGGATTAGAGGAATGTGAGAAAATTGCAGAAAAGAGGGTAATGAAGAGAAGAAGAAAATTAAGATTCAGACGASACTGAAGAAGACGAAAGTAGGAGAAGAAGAGGACATGGGGGAAACGAGGAAGAAAATCAACAACAACAAAACAAGGATAAAATTTGAGGAGAAATGGATGGAGAAGTAGGTGAAATATAAAGGAAAAGTAGAAATATAAAGGAAAAGGAGAAAGAAGGATAAGAGGAGGAAGTGCTGGAGGCTGAGGGGAAGTGTTATGGTGTAAAGTGTCCTTGTCATTGTAGACACCAATTACATTCATTACGCGCGCGCAGAAATGAAAGCGCGCGCGAGTGAAAAGCGTTAAGATCCGCTATTSCCTTCTTCGGTTTCTTTTTACTTTTCTCTCGCGCGCCCCGTGTCGAGAGCTTGGGGTAGGAGGAGAGAGAGAGAGATAGACAGAGAGAGAGAGCGAGACAGAGAGAGAGAGAGAGAGCTATGGCGGGAGTCTGCTATAATAAAGAGTGCAGAATAAACCCTCCTCCCTCCATCTCTTCCCCCTCCTTCTCCTACTTCTCTTTTTACCCCTCTGTCACTCCGGAATTAAAGATGCAGTCTCTCTCTCTCTCTCTCTCTCTCTCTCTCTCTCTCTATTTTTAAGAGTTTTTTTCCTCTTCGGGATGAATTTCCTCTCTTTCAAAAACAGAGCTCGAGGGCTTCAACCACCCCCTACAAATAATAATTAAAACACACACACACACACACACACACACACACACACACACACACACACACACACACACACACACACACACAGTATTGTGTAGAGAACATAAACAAACAAAAAAATCGAATACATAGATGTTTCATTTATTTAACATAAAATAAAAAATAAGCAGACTTCTTAAATTAGTTATATTATTAATATAAAAAATAGAGGCGAGGAGAAGAAGACACATGAAAGAAGAAGGGAGAAGTATTATTTAAATAACAGCTTAAAACATTTATTTATAATTGACGTATACCCAATAAAGAAAGAAATATACATATACATATATTCGTTCTTTAGAGTTTATTTGTAGCAGATTTTATACTGAACTACAATTTTAGAGACGAAATTATACGACAAAAGTGACTTCTTTATACAATAAATGTATAAAGAATATAAAACAATAATTGTTTAAAGTGCAATTTTACACAACCCAAATAAAATGTGTTTTAATTTAAATACATTACAAATATTAATTTCCTCATTATATGTCTGATACATATTTTCTTTAATCCCTCTTTGCTGATAATTCCAAATAGATAATAATAATAATAATAATAATAATAATAATAATAATAATAATCACAATCATAATAATAATAATAATGTTTTTAAAAAGCATTTTTATCTTATGCCCAATTGTTCAGTGTTTCATTTTACAGTTAAAACATTCCTTCGCGTATTAAGAGGGTATTTTAAGTAACAACAATGATAATACATTTAAGCCATGTTTCACGCTTATTATAACAACTTATTTATTTATTTAGTCATTAGGTTCACGAAAAACATAATGTTGAAAACGACAAATGGTTGTAAAGTTTTACAGCGTCTTTTTCTGAATAAACAAGTTGATTTTAAAGTTTATTGATTATTGTTCTGKAACAGTAGAAAGTCGCAAAATCATTCATCATCAAAACCAACAAGAACAAGATCTTTTGGATCCCAATCACATACTGTGTTTCATTTTCCATTTTAACGAATKGAATTATCTTATCATCACTATAGTTTTATTGGTGTTTTTTCTCGTCTATTATTACGCCTGTTATGCCTTTACGCCCGTTATAATTATKCCTGTTATAATTTGCTACATTTTATTCTATTTTACTTGTCCATCAAATGAAATGTGAAATTATTAATTGAAAACAGATAGTTTGTTTTTGCTAAGTTTTGATAGGTTTGTTTTTACCTCAATATCTGGGCCATTTTATTTTTTTATTTAATTTAATTGAACGATAATTTATCTATGTTGGGGCGTTTAAAATGAATAATCTTATTGTGGTTTTACATTGGACACTGAAATTATTCTAAAAGTAAAAGTGTAAGAAAAAAGGTTTTWAAAAAAGTCACTTAAATATTTGTGAAGGTGCTTTAATAACACACTTTAGCATTATTGCTTCTATTTCTTTTTTGAGTCTATATATCTTAGCAAAGAGGAGAATATTTATTTAAAATATTCTGTTTCCTACCGTTTCTTACCGTATTTATTTAAAATATTCTGATGATATCTATCTATCTATCTATCTATCTATCTATCTATCTATCTATCTATCTATCTATCTATCTATCTATCTATCTATCTACGCGGGAAATTTATTCAGAGCTCCGCTTGAAAAGGCGCTGAATTTTTTCTTTTCTTTTGGGCCGACAGATTTATTGTCGTTCTGTCTGAATTATTTAAAGGGAAATGGCTCTGCAGGAAACCTGAGCATAATTAAATTGCTATAAACTAACATTAGTGTTGACAGGCCATTAGGGAGCGCGCTAATAGACTGCTCCAGGGGTCGGAGGTCAACTGTCACACCTCCATTTATCCCTTAAAAAGAAACTGAAAATGGGGGGGGGAGTCTGAATTTCTTATATTACAATACAATAAAATGTAATATAATTCATCAAATAATTAAAATATAATATAATAATATCATTTCTTATTTTAATTACATGTAACGTTGGTTAACTATAACCAATTTCGGACATCCTAAACATAAAACCTGATAATTATATTTTATTATTTTAAATTATTATGATTATTATAAGTGCATTTCTTAACTTTAACTTTTTTTTACTTTTCACGCTTTTTTCCCTCACAAATCTTGAGTTGATCTGCCACCTAGAGGCGACAGACAGAACTGACTGTTTTCGTTGTGTTTCTTATTTCTGTTTTATTATACATTGATAACAGGTGTATAAATATGTATTAATGACTCTTTTTTACTTTTATTTAGCATTTATTTCCTTTTTTACAAATAATCTTGAATTCATGGTTTTCGAAGTACTGTACCTCTGAGAAGAGAAAATATTTTTGCAATATTTAACAAAAATATGTTTATTATCAAATAAATGAACAAATAATGTAATAGAGATTTTTAACAATGAATATTAATCATGGGACGAAATTAAGAAAATCTCAGGTTTTATTTTAATGTTTTTAAAATTATAATGAGAAAACCCTTATATTTACTTTATTAATTAGCTTATTCTCATGTACACTTCAGTGGGAAATAACAATTGTATTATCAATTATAAATTAGAACAAGGAGAGAAATGTGTGAAGGGGTAAATAATGTGCTAAACAATATTGATACTTTATGTGACAGAATTCCCATGCTGTGTGGTGTTTTGATTTTAAGAAAACACAAATTATATATATTTTACACATGCTCCATTCAGTATGATTGAATAGAACATGTGTAAAATATATATAATTTGTATATTTGTATGCATATTTGTTTACACATATATATGATGTTGAGCATAAAAACAATTTCTCTTCACATGCAGTGTTTAAACATTATTTTACTAATTTTTACTAATGTTACATTAGTAAACATGTTGACCATGTATTTAAATTTCATGATTAATAATCACAGTATTAACCTAAAAAATACTGATAATTATATAAACATAAAAACACCATATGAACAAAAGTATGTGAACACCTGAGCATCACATCCACACGTCCCTGTTGGGTGGTCCACTTTGCTGTGAAGGCGTTAATGTGTGTGTGTGTGTTTGTGCGTGTGTGTGTGTGTGCGTGTGTGCGTGTGTGTGTGTGTGTGTGCTGATAGTTCAGTGGAGTGTTGAGTTCAGTTAGGGCTCTGTGCAGGACACTAGAGTTCTTACAGTCCAACACACTCTTAACACACTGTCTTCATGGAGCTAGCTTTGTGGTACTTACAATGGGCATCATCATCCTGGRTAAGAATTTGTGTTTCAGACAGGAAGAACCGCATATGGGTGTGATGGTCAGGGGTGCACATACTCTTAGTCAAATTTAACAGTAAATTTGAAAAACAGCAGCAGTGGTGGACAGATTCAGGTGAGAGATTTACTCTGAAGGTGTACTCTAATGGCGCATGTTGACAGATACATGTTGGAGATGTTACACCATGTCTAGCAGTACAGTTCGCTACCTGAGCATGGTGTGTGAGTTACACTGAGACTCTCATTACACTGCAGGAGATCCAGAGCCTGCAGTCTAAGCACTCATTTATCACATTCTCATCAATGCTGTTCCTAAAACTCTGACACAAATGGGGCAACGCGATCGTCAGCTCACTTCCCTGCTGCTGAAATATTCAACACCATCAAACATACATGAGTCAAACCAAGTAGTTCATGTCACACGATTCGCTTCAAGTGCTCATCAAACTACTCCTGGCATCCGACCATGAACTGTTTACAAAGCTTAGAGCCATAACTTAGAGTCGATTTTATTTTATATCACTATATACCCCTCACTTTCCCCCATCTTTTTTACAAACACACCTGACAATGTGAATGTGATCACAAGTAAAAAATTAATAAATAAATAAAATGTTTTAATTATTTTCAAAAAATTAAATCATATGAAAATTAGCTTCCATACTGCTTATCTTATACGTGGTCACTAGAAGCCTAGAGCTTATCTCAGAAGACTTTGGGCATGAGGCGGGTTACACCCTGAACAAGGTTCCAATCCTTCTCCAGGCACACACTCATTTACACACAACAAGGCAATTTGGAAACACCTGTTAGCTTAATGTCTCTGGACTGCTGGAGGAAACCCACCAAGCACTGGGAGAATATGCATATCCCAAGCATACAGATCTGAGGTTGGACTCGAACCCTCGACCCTGGAGGTGTGAGACTTCCATGCTAACCCCTACAACACTGTGCCACCTACAGGATAATTATTGTTACTATAAGTATAATTGAATATATCACAATATTTTATAAATCAGTCTCATTGATTCATTGTGTGATGTTTATCACATCCACTCTTCTGGGAAGGCTGTACACTAGATGTTGGAGCATGTGCATGTGTGTATTTGTTTAATCACTCATTCTACAGGTGCATTAGTGAGCTCAGGTGCTGAAGTCTGAGATGAGTTCAGGATATTTGTGTTCTTCCACTCCAACAAACTTTTAACCCACCATGTCTGCACGGAATTGGATTTGTGGAACTCACAACAGTATTGAAATGCTCTATAAGGGTTTGGAACTCTTAGTCCAAATGAAGGAGAACTTTAGCAAATGAGGCAGTGCCAGAGTTAAGCTCTTTAGTAATGCCACTGTTTGTTTGTTAACAACCWAATTGGAGGTTAAATGGAGACTAAGATGAATTGATTAAACAAATGCCTCTCCTGCTTGTTTGTAATAAAAGCCTACAACCACACAGACAAAAAAAAAAAAACATTTCTGAACCGGAGGGAGGAAAAAACATTCAAGTAACATAGGAACCAAGTATCAGCAGGGACAGAATATCCGGAAGACATTGAGCGACGCGCTCGCGTTCTGTCCTTCCTGTGACGAGTTCCCTTTTGTTTTGGCTCAGCTCCTAGCAGTACTGTGCGGTTTTCAGACACCAAACGACATTTTCCACCGTCTTCATGTCACGTTTATTACTTTCTACACCAGGAGCGGATTTACAACGCTGTCAATCTTATAAAAGTGTCCGTTTTATTAGCTAATTGTTTAGCTAACTAGGATTAGCATCATGGGGATATATTGAGATGCATACTCGGATATCTGAAACCCTCGCGGATTGAGTGTTTATTTTCTGTCCTGGTTTTCCGAGACTCTGCTGTCTAAACTGGTAAGTAAAAACTAAGCCAAACCACAAACATACACCACTCCTAACTAACTGACTAGCAAGATGCTATCTAAACGTCTTAGTATTTATTTCTTCCCATCCACAATCCGACAAGCACCGCCCAGTTGCTCTGATTGGATAGACTGGCTGTAGACTTATTTATTATCCAGTCCTAGCGCAGGAGATGGAACAGTACAGCCAATCATATAGCTAAGGGGCGGGGTGTGTGGACGAATTACGKTGGCGAAAATACTAAACCAAATACAGTCAAACCTTGGATTGCGAGCATAATTCGTTCTGGAATGTGCTTATATATCAAACCCCTCGATTGATTCGTTCCACAACCCAAAAATATTAATATAAAAAGAATTAATACRAAACATAAAGTAAAAATAACAAATTAACCTGCACCCAACGACTTTGACACACTCAGGCGCACACTAGTGATAGGGCGTTCACGAACTATTCATTCTTTTTGAACAAGTCTTTAATGTGACTCAGAGGACGAGTCATCTCAGAGAGTCATTCGTTCATTTTTTACTGGACACATTCGCAAAGCATCGCACAGCCTCGATAGTAGGGGTCCTCCGATCAGTTTTTTTGGGCCGATCATYGATTTCCGATCACTAGAAGCTGTATTGGCCGATACCGATCACCGATTACAGGGTCTACTTGAAGCCTTATCATGTAGCATTATTTATTAAACTATATACAACAACAATGTAAAGTAAGTATTGAAATTACAAGAAGAGGAATATCATGAATCATGATATCACATTCATGATATCACAATGTTGCAATATGTGCAACACATCATCTTAAAACATAGCAGCCTATGCTTGGTTAGTAATTGGGAACAGCTTAGTGCTTGACAAATACAACTTTCCTGTAGGTTGTATAAAACTTAATTAAATAACAGACAAGTAGGACTGAGTCTACGGAAGTTCTGCAGGGTCCGCAAACATCCGGGAGGACTGTCAAAATATTAAACATGTTTAATTCTTTGCGCAGAAAGATGGAAACGTAATCACAGCGCCAAAWCTCACGGTGAATCATGATGAACTGTACTTACGGCCACCGAGCGAAACCGCGTAGGTGAGATAGAGGTATTACCGACAGCTGAGTGAGTGGCARTGTGCGAGTTGCTGAGCTCTCCCGCTCTTTTAGTGCTAAACAACTTTGAAAACTGCTCGGGTTCCTTTACGTGACTAACCTTCAAATGTCTGATGAGGTTCGTGGTGTTAAAATGCTTTGGGTTCTTCCCGCCTCGTGGAATTSGCTTGTTACACAGGTTGCAGATTACTAATGTATTGTCTTTTTCACACAACACGTAGAATTGCCAGTGCGGTGAAGCCATTTTAGCAGCACGCAAAAAAATTGTCTYGCAAGTTTTGTGTCATCTGATCGGCTTTTCTATATCGGCCATTATAGAGACTGCCGTTCAAACTTCCCGAAGCAATTATCGGCCGATTATGATCAGCGACCGATCAATCGCAGCACCCCTACTCTTGAGGTTATGTACAGKAGTTACCTTTGAGTCTCTTGGTCCGAATCTTTTGTCACGTGACTCCCATAGACACTGGAAACAGCATTGAGCCGTCCTTCTCAATAAGTCKTCTAGTATGAGGCATTCATTCTTTTGTCACGTGACTCCATAGACACTATGCAGTAGATTCAAAAGAACGAACRACTCGGACTAGAAGACTCACGAAAGAACYGTTCACTACACTTGGACACAAAATGTAAGAAATGCTTTACACACACACACTACTGGAATCACTTCTATAAACAGATTGATTTCTAGCACTGCTACAGCCTTTTAAAGTTTATTTGTTGCAGAAACAGGAGCAGGGGGGCTACTGTGTAGGATGACTTATTATACAGTTGTAATTAAAACACTATTTTAAAAATGATCTTTAAGAATTTGTTAAGATTTTTGAGATTGTTGACTCATAAAAACTGTCACACCTGTGTGTGTGTGTGTGTGTGTGTGTGTGAGGCAGTCCTGATTTTTCCAATGGGCGAGGAGAAGCCGGAGACGCTGGATTTTGTGAAGGACTTTCAGGAGTATCTGAGCCAACAAACCCAACATGTGAACATGATCTCAGGCTCTGTCAGTGGTGTGAAGGACTCGGAGGACGTCCCAGCAGGTCTCTAGCTCTACCTCACACACATACACACATACACAAACTCRCCACTCTAAACAGCAGTATGATTTTCTATAACAGCATCTCTGACAGTAGATTAGCTGATATCACAGGTCTGCATTCGTTCTAATGAGTAATCTTTCCCGTAGTAACAACTGCATGTTGTTATAGTAAGAGTTTTCAGACGTGTTCACACCAGAATAGTTTATGTTTTTTGAGCGTAATTTTGTCTTTGTGTCTTCACTGGACAAGATCTAGAACATAATGGGCTGGACCATGCACCGGTGGACATTTCTCTTGAGGATGGGACCAACATGCTCGTGGATGGGTTCGAGAGGACGTACGACGGAAAGCTGAAGTGCCGTTATTGTAACTATGCCAGTAGAGGAACGGCGCGGCTCATAGAGCACATCCGCATCCACACAGGTAACTGCCTGCATGAATCTACATGAGTATGCAATTTGAATCCACCCCTAAGTCCTTTTTATATCACTAATATTCTACTAACAKTAGCTGACCTATGTGGCTGAATTGCTAACAGCTATCAATCTGATCAGACAATCCTKTCAGAAGGTAAGGTTACTATGACAACAACGATTTGTCCATGACCAGAATTAGTTAATGCTTTAATGTCGTTCTGTAATAATTTGTTATGAGAATGATTGGTGTAATTTTGTGTCATCCTAACCTGATCTCAAATATAGCCCAGTATTTTGCTGCAATAAAATAATCTTATTGAAGATCTAATGAAAGTAAAACTTTCTTTTCTATAGTAAGTATGTTTATTTTTGTCTTTCAGGTGAAAAGCCTCATCGTTGTCATCTTTGTCCCTTTGCCTCAGCGTACGAGCGTCACCTGGAGTCTCACATGCGCTCTCACACTGGTGAGAAACCATACAAATGCGAGCTGTGCGCGTTCCGCTGCAGTGACCGCAGCAACCTCTCGCACCATCGCCGCCGGCGACACAAAATCCTCCCCACCAAGGGCACCCGCTCAGCTCCTCCTTCCCACCGCCGGACAATCTCAGCGCTGTCCAAACGGGGCGGGGCTTTTGGGTATGGTCGCCGTATCCTAGTCGACCTAGGCCTACACAGGAAAAACAACGCAGATGATGCCGGCGGTGCTAACGACGAGAGAAACGACCTGCACAGTCCTTATGTCAGCTTGGCCTCGAAAGATGTTGAGAAAACAAACGATTTGGAACACAACCCACTCAATCAACTCTCTGCTTTGGCCGGGCAGCTTTCCAGTCTCCCTTCAGAGACGCCGGCTTCTCCCAGTGCAGACTCGCTTCCCGAAGAAAAGCCCTCTTTTCTCATACARCCCTCATCCGCCATTTCCAGCAATGTCTCTTGTCCCATTGTGACGCTCACATCGACACCGGACATTCGGGACACATCCCATGGGGGGCAGTGCAGCGACCGGACAAGCACGCCCAGTAACAGCGGCACCAACAGCCAGCCGGGAACGCCAAACCCGAGTCACGAGCCCCAGCTTCTCCAGCACTGCCCTCACTGCCACATCTACTTTCCYGATAACGTCCTATACACCATTCACATGGGTTGCCATGGCTACGAAAACCCCTTCCAGTGCAACATTTGCGGCCACAGGTGCAGGAACAGGTACGAYTTTGCCTGCCACTTCGCCCGAGGACAGCACAAACAGTAACCCTCTGAAACTCGGAAAGGAGACAGTGTTACAGTATCGGATATTGTAGTTATGTATAGCTCTAGGGATCATTCCATTTGAGGCAGCACAACGCCTGTCAGAATGTCAGAAACAGGAAGTGTATGATTGTCTCATTATTACTTACCGATGCACCCGGTGTCACTTTAAACTTCCTATTTTTGACTGAACTTCTGACTACAGAACTATGTTTGTAAAACAAATAAACAAACAACAAACAATCCTTAACATTTCACTAGAGGRCAGCACATGCATGTGGAGAATCAGGATGAGACCTGTTGCGTCTCCACTTCCTGTTTGTCCCCTATTCAAGATGCCAAGATGTAGGATGTCCAAGGAATAGATTAAGAGTAAAACAAAGTATATCCTAAGTAATTTATAACACATTATTTCTTTTATTTTTCCTGTTTATAACAAAGGTAAAGATGTGAATCCTTTATGTACTTTGTGTAGATTTTTGTGGATTTTTATTATTATTTTTTTTAATCAGGCAGCTACTGAACACCCATGCTTCGGATCTTGCTCATGAAGCGAACTCTGAGTACTGAGTATTGCATAAGGCTTGTGTTGATAATCAGATTATCATGATAGTCAATCAGGATGCATGATGCTGTCATGGAGCGTTAGAGGGTTGCAGACATGGTGGTAATGAACATTAGGTAATGATATGGTATACTGTTGTGGTATTAAAGTCTGTCTGCACACGGTTAGTATTTATGGCCCGTATCTAGTGTTTAGTTGTAAAACTCGGAACAGTTTTAAAAGCAAMGGTTCAATGTCCACAAAATGTCCACATTGTCTGATTTTAGCAAAAGATCCTGTTTATCGTTTGGTATGAAGTCATGGCTCAGTGGTTAAGGTACTGTGTTACTGATTAAAAAGGATACAAGACCAAATCCCAGCACAGGCTTTGTCCAGGTGGTCACTCTTGAGGCATCGAGTTTGTTCTCTTTCAGAGAAGCAGAAATTAAAGATAATTTTCCTGATGATTGTTCTGTAGAACAGGTATGGACAGTGGTAATTTAGTGGGTTATGGTTCTGAGTTGGTATGGTTTTGAGTATTTTTCCACCACATTGCCGCTGATGGGCCTGTCTGCTCCAGGGGGCTAACCTGCACTCTGACTCCTGCTTCCTATGCTGGGTCAAGCGAAGAATACAGATTTTCACTGTGTAGTCATGYATGTGTGACAAATAAAGGCTTAACTTAGGGTCCGAGGGTGAGTCAAAAAATTATCAAAAAGTATCACTCCAAATTTGGTTTGCAGAAATCCAGACACTTCTGTTTATATTCTTTCGTGAGTTGTTTCCGCACCAGGTGCACTCTCAGACCTCAAAAAAAAAAAAAATGAATGGCTGCATGCTGCTCTTCTTTTGTGTAAATCACAAGTGGGGCATCCATTTTTGCTCGCATGGCAGGTACAAATGAACTGATGTAACATTCACACATGCACATCAGTAACTGGGGAGATAGTACCCTTGAACAGAAAGCGCTAATAAGACAGTATGGCCAACAGAAGTTTTAATATAACTGGAATACGGATGATTTTTGACTCGCCCTCGTAGATCAGATCATCTTCCATACCTTGGTGTGCCAAAGTTTATGAAGTCCTGATGGTCCAGGAACGATGGTTGGAGAAGTCTGAGAGCCTTAAAGACGTGAGAGATAATTGCTGCTACTGTGTAGCTATTACTTTTTATTAGCAGTTAGTGGACRATGTCTAGCTTGGAAGCAAACTTGTCATCAAGCATGGCTCATTTGATCGAATACATCTTGAAGGGACGCTGTGAACATTTCAATTTTGGTCAAATTGTTGCATTTAAATTTTATATTTGCTATAGGGATTAACCTTGGCTTTAGTAAGTTTAGGTAAAAGGTGCCTCAAGTAATTTTATTTACTCATTTTGATTTTGCACATTTTATAGGTGAAGTGTGGCCTTTCTGCTCATTCTGTAGAGTTAGAAGCAATTATGACAAGTCTTAAAAACCCTGCGGTTTAGTAAACAATGCATAGGTGTTTTTATATCTTAATTATTATTATAATTTTTGGTTGGTTTTTAATGAACCGCATAGTTTGGAGGCGCTTAGCATTCATAACATTCTGGTTCTGCAACAATTCTCAACGTGGCTAGCCATTCATTGAAGAATTAAAATAGCAACCAAGCTATGATTTGGTTTTTACTACATCTGTTTTATTCTGTTTTATAATAACAATAATAATAATTATTATTATTATTATTTGGATGTTGGTTGTTTTGGCTAAACAACTCCGTGGTGTTCGGTGTTGTATGATAACTGGGTGCCAGTAGTGGATTCTATGGGAATGGTTTTCTCATGCTGGCTGGTTTTACACACAAAGCTGCTGTGTAATTTGCTGAAAGTCAAGATTATTATGGTTGTTGCTCATGTTCAGTCTGTGTAGTGACCTCAGAAACTCCGCCCCCAGGATGAAGAATAAGCTACAGTCAACTAGCAAATCAGAATCAAGAGTTTTTAACAGCACATCCTGATGGTTATCACTTATCTCTGAAGGACTGTTGAAGTGTTCTCTTAACTTTGCTAGCAATAAGAGCATTCTTCTGTGATGTTAAAGCGGCACACATTTCCTCACTTTGCCTAGGAATAAAGGAAGAACCACAGAATCTCTAAACATACCAGAAATAGGTTTTTCACACACAGTCCCACCTTTCACTTTCAGGTGTCTAATTTATTTACACTGACAAATTTATCAGACAAATTAGCCAACCACCCCCCCCCCCATGCACTAAAAGGGGCGGGACTATGGTGTTAAGGGATGGGGTACATTTTATGAAAAAGCCCTCAATATATTAACAGTATAAGGGCTGCAGCAGGGACAACTTTAATACTCTAATATAATACTATACTTTACTAATTTGCCTACTAAGCAATCAGCAGATATAGGACACGCCCCTTAGTGATGAGCGTCGSCTGTATTTGAAAGAATGGAAAGTGTGAAACTGTAGCATCATGAAGAAACCAAAARAACAGCCGAGCCATGCGCTGCCATAGGATGCTAGCTAAGTATGAAATTAGCTGTTAGCATTAGCGCTACTTATTGCTAATGCGTGCACATTTCTCACTTGTGTTATTTCTTCTCTGCCTTTCATGTTTTGTTTTTYCTCTGTTTTTTAAAGTTTTACTCTCTCTTTCTCTCTCTCTCTCTCGTTCTCTGTCATGATTTTTAAATCGTGGTTGACCATTTAAGTCTAAGAAAAATAACAAGTAAAACAATTAACGTTATTGCAGTATAATGAAGCAGAGTTTCTACTACCACTATTAAGTTGATTACTTTGCTATAACGGAGCAAACCTATGAGGGTTTTATTGCTCTTAGAGCACAGCTATTTACCCTTAGGGAATGTATAATTTTTTTATACTTAATGCTGGAGTAAATCTACAGAAGATTTAACTGAACTCATTATTAATAATTATTGAGTCATATTATGGTTCTGACAGGCCTGTCTTTTCCTTTTGTTTTTTTCTTCTGTCCTACTAAATCTCTCGTTCTCTCTCTCTCGCTCTCTCTCTGATGTGCCATGTTTTTAAAGTTATCTGTAATATTTGTGGTGCTCTAAATAACACGCCGTGCTTCATTTCATTTCACTCAAAAGAAACCTCTCGTCTGAAAGATGATGTATTGAAACTGCTCTTCTGATGAAATTGGTGTTAAATGTTAATAAATTAAAATGGTGTCCCGTGTTTTTGCAGTTATTTTTTACTTTAACAGGTAAATACTTCACTGCAGTGGAGGTGTGTTGGAGAATGATCCATTAGAAACAGTCCAGTGGAGTTATTTCTTACATGATCAGATGCTATGAGTTTCCTCCTCATCCTCTGTCTTGGTTCCATCTCCTCTGGGCCTGTAAATGCGAACAGGTTTTGCGTTAATTCCTTATAAAATGTTGATTTTCACCTGGTGCCAAGTAAACCAGCACAGTGTGAATAAACTAATAAAACATTATAATTTTTCATTATTGTTTTTTAATCTTCATATATCTTTATGTATATTGATGAGGCGTAGTAATGAGCAGTGGTGTCACTTTGTACCTTTAAGGTCGAGAGATTTCCGCCTGTGTGCATGGAGGTGGCATGTTCTCCTTGTGTTTGGTGGGTTCTCTCCGGGTACTCCAGTTTCCTCCCACCGACCAAAAACATGCAGATTAGGTTAATTGGCGTTCCCAAATTTCCCGTATTGTGTGAATGAGAGCGCGAGTGTGTGTGTAAACATCATGAAGGGTAGTTATGGAGGGTAGAGTAAAAGTTTTTTACAGCTAAAATAAACTACCATTAGAGCAGCAACTAAAAATGAAATCTGATGGCATTTCAGAGCCAAAAACCAGACTTCCAGTGTGGAATGTGATGTGCAGACCAAGTGGTTAGCTGGTAAGAAAAATCTTCAGCTGTTGTTTCATGTCATTGTCAGCATTGTCAGTGTGAGTTTTGTGTGATGTCGGAAATTCAAACGAGTAAAGATTTTTCTTGGCCGATTTGCAGATCAGACAGGTATATACCGTACAATGTCTTTACAGTAGTAATGGCCAGAACCAGACAAAGCAAATGTAAAAGCTTTTAGTGAATGCATGAGCTTTCTACACACAGTGCATGCATTTTATGTCCTGTGTACACAAATTGGTCATGTATATTTTTAGTTTTGTAATATTCCTTCTTTGCTTCACCACAGTGCTTACACTACAGTATCCCACATAGTTTTGTTCCATGTATAACATAGTGTTTAAGCACCATCCAAATCTCAACGTTCCTATTTCACAGAACTTATCCTGGATGTTAATTGATGCATCTCTTTCATTTATTACTGCTGAAGTGATGCAGTGAGTGTTAACATCCTTTTTCAGTCAAGRCAGTCACAGTAAAGGGCAGCACAACACATAGCATTTGCCCGAAAGGCAGGGCGCTTTATGTTTAGGTTAGGTTTAATTTTAGGTTTAGGACTATCACATGTTTCCTCCGAACCACGTGACGCCAACCGACCGCATCTTTTCGAACTGCTCGCTCGCGCACAGTTGGGGGCGGCGTAACACACTCGGAGGACAGCGCTATCCGCTCCCTCCGTTGCGCGAGCTSACAGACGCCCCTGACTAGCTGTAGAGCCGTGATTAATGTGGGAGCACTAAGTACCTCTCATCCCTCCCCTCTGAGAGAGCTCAGCCAATCAGCTGTCTCTAGACCTCCGGCTGCAAGAGGTTACAGACATTCAGTATGTTAAACATAAAAGAGCGAATTTTGTTTMCCAAAACCAGCATCCTACTGTACATTAAAGAAGAATCTCAGAAATAATAACAATACCAATACTACTACTACTAMTAATAATAATGACAACATTCTCAAGAAAGCTACATGTTTATAGACCAATAAAACGTAAGCCAAAAAAAAAAAAATCCCTGATTACATTCAATCATTTTGAGTGCAGATTTACTTAAGTTAGTGAACTCTTGAGTTCATTACTCAAAATATGTGTATTTAATGCCTCTAAAATAAGGTTATGTAACAAGTTTTAAATTAAAAGTTTTGTCATAAACAACCTGGTGTGTCAGAGGGTAATACATTTCAGAAAATGCCCTTTATTATGTTTTGCTGAATTTATTTTAATTTTTTTAAATTAAAACTGGAACATGTTACTGATACAAAATTGCACTATTACATTGCCACTAACACTGCAGGCCAATTTATTAATCATGACAAAACTCGAACAATTTTGACATATTCTTTTGCCTTTTGTGCCTTTCAACTTCCTTGTAACAAAAAATAATAATAATAACATGCACTATACGTCCTCGTTCCAGACATCACATCCCTCTCAATATCCAGTACATGTCTTCTCAATTGGGATGTAGAAAGTATGCAGGATGAGTCGGCAACTTTGGGCTCGTTTTGCCAGTCAGACTCGGCGGGTAGTGTTTTTATTCTAACATTTTATTTTCATTCTCTGTGAACAAAGAATCATATGTTTCTCATTTCAGCCACTGCTTTGTTGGAATCTTCACATAACCGACTGGTGGAGAATAATACAACTACTGCATTAGTGTCATTTTGTGACTTGATGTTAGTTATCGTGTATCATGTTTTTGGGTTTTAACAAATTAATTAAACACATTTTACACCACTACAAACTATACCACACCAGTTTGTCTTTGAAAAATGCTTTAATTGAGAAGGTTAGTAAAATTATTTATTGTTAACTATACTTATGTGATTAATCAACCAATCCCTGTGAGCTCACGCCTCGTACTCCATCTTGGCCACACCTTCCTATGGACCTATAAATATACATACAATATATATGTTAAATGCATAATAAGTATGCTTTTCTGTTTATGATATGTTATGAGATGACATTCTTAAAAATGTCTATCCGCTAGCAAACAGAGTTTTGCAATTCAGTTTTGAAAATAGTTGACCTCGCACCTTTGAGTGTGACGGGCCCAAGAGTSATGACCTCTGTGTGGTGATCAGAGCTCATGCTTCTTTTACTCCGATTAGAGCATCCTTGGCGGCATCGTGAGTCGTAGTCATTGTCAGCGCAGATAATGAGGTGACATCTGAGGAACGCATAATTGTGCGTGCGCAAGAACTTAAATGCACGGAAGGTGAACTTAACCAAGTTATCTTTGCCGTTATTGTATATATTTATTTTGTTGCCTCTTGGACACCTGAAATGAGAAAACAGTAATAAAAGTAAATATAGCACTTTTTCATAAACAGTCTATAAAACAGAGACAGAATGTAGCATATCCCATTGTATATACTATATACTGTGTTCTGTTGAACTCGGTGGAGCAGGGACAGTATAGGCATGTACAACGAGGGATATCATTTACTACCAAAAACGATCTCTCAAAAAAGCCAAATGTTTCAGCCAGTGATGAGGTATGGAAAATTATTTTKCAATATCTGACTGAGGGAATACATTTCTTGATTATTTTTTTCGGATGAAATCAGTCCTGGTATAAGAAAAAACAGCTAGAGAGGTAAARGTCGATGATGGTGTTGAACTGGTCCATTTCACCGAGTCTGCATTTGTGTATTGCAAATTGTCTTAATCATAGATGCACTATACAGGGGAGTGGCAGTGGGTGGGGTCAAATGTCACCTGCAGATAGAAAGAGGCAGGTGAAGCCAACAAGTAACAAGCAATGATTTCTAGATATAGCTTTTTATGAAGTTATGTAAATTATTTGGTGTTATTGTGTTTTCAGAGAGAGAGAGAATTTGTGAGAGATACAGTTTACCAGCATAATTAGAAAAGTGTGTGTGTGTGTGTGTGTGTGTGTGTGTGTGTTGTACCCATTGCGTATAAGATCATAGGTGCGGATGCTGAAATTGTGGTTAGGCGAGGCCACACAGGAGTCGATAAACAGGTGGAGACTTGAGTCATTTTGAGCCAGCTCCGCCTGAACATACAGTTGTTGATTGAGGGTCACTTCATAGGGGAATTTGGTGATGCGGTTGGAAAAGCTGTTGGTCTGGTAAAAGGCCATGRTGGTGTTGAACCAGCCCATTGCACGGATGGTTGCATTTTTAATCTCTTTTCCTTCATAAAGTATCCCAATGGAAGAATCACGCTCCATCACACAGCTCACAGACAACATGAAGGTTTTATCACGCCAAGTTATCTCGCCTGATGTTAACTGGGCTGCTTGCACATTATTGGAGTAAATAATATGTCCGTCTTGGGTCTAGGGGAAAGTGAACATTAATTAGTATATGCATACATATTTAGGATTTGATATTTGATCTTTAGTGATTCCATAACATACATTCTATGCATAACATACTGTGTCCAGAAGTGTATGTGACAATAAACTTGTGTAAATTTCAAATCTTTACCAAATTTCACTTAGAGCACAAAATGGGCTTTTATAATGTGGCTGATGTAAATATGTTGAATTCATATGCGACTCTTAAACTTATATCAAAGTACACATACAATTAAATACAATTTTCTAACGATAGCAGAAAAACAGTGAACATGGATAATAATAATAATAATAATAATAATAATAATAATAATAATTATTATTATTTTTATTTATATAGCGTCTTTCCAGAGCTCAAGGACATTTTACAATTTGAGTAATGTAAACATAGTACAAAACCGACATTAAAGTACAGACGGCGGAGGGGGGGGGGGAGTTGTACCGGAAATACAAAACAAGACATAAAAGACATATATGTAGAGGATTGAAAGGAGTTCATTCCAACGAGTCAGACATTAATCTGCAGGCATACTTTGTGTAAGGCAGCTGGAAGTTCAATATAACAGTTGATGTCTTTAGTTAATATGGAGTCCAGTTTGTAACTGGAGGCTCAAGTGGACTGTAGGAAATTCAAGTTCCAACTACTGAGGGACTGCAGTAATGACAATAGTCTACATTTATAGCACCACTTCGCAGTAAAGCCAACTRTAAAACTGTTATTCTGGTTGAGTACTATCTGTAGCAATGCTACCTACTAARTCCTAATATTCAGTGTGATTTTCCTTGTTTGTTCCAGCCACCAAACTCCTCAGCTAATGCACGATAAAATCTAAAGGCTAATGTTTACTTTGCTTAAATTCATTGCAAATAAGAAATGCCTACATTGAATTAAAATAAAAAATTACTATTATTACTAGTACTGTGATTATGAATTTGTCTGTAATTTTAATACAGCTACTTAAAATTAGATGTAAAAGGAGTGATTATATATTTAACACCATGCAGCATGTGAGTGCATGTTGAGCTTATCCATCAGATTTCTCACAAAACACGATTTGAAAATTTTCACCTGAAAATTCATGATCGTGCTCAACCTACACAGCACTGTGGCAGGAATATAAACATTGTTTATATAATTATAATGTGTATATTAACAGAATTTACACTTTTTACAATTGCTCAGAGGTATATTCATTCAGATGTTTCTAAGACATATTCACTCAGTTTATTTATATCTATTTATTATAAGCACACTGCTACCCTCATACAAAATAAAAGGAGTGAAAATATATTTAACACCAAAATCTGTTTCTATTTTGCACTGACTGCTGATATTTTTTTTTACACAAACTTTCTATATTGCATTGACAATGTAAACACTTTACGCCGCTAAGTGCCGCTATAACCATAGACTGAGGCCTCAGGCCTCATTCTCTCAAGCATTAATGAGCTGCAGCTCATCGACAGCTGCACATGATACTGTAGCATATAAACTCAAGCCCAACATTGTAATTAAAAGAATGCATAATCACAGAACTAAAATTAAAGAACCAATTTAGAATTTATATTAAATATAATAATTTCTTATTTACAGAGGCAGTTTGGTAACACTGGACAATGGTGAGCGTGCGTACAGGCAGAGGCAAGCGCGCAGAGAAAAAAGATGTGTGCACACAGGGGAGATTCTTCGGGGTGTTCACATCAGAGCGCGCTGTCGCATTGTATTCAACGAGTAGCCTATATAATTGTTTGTTGCATTTCTGGGGGATATGTCTCCAGTTTTTATCAGACTTTTGACCAAGGGCACTCACTTTCACTTTGCAAAAGGCAGTGTTTATTGTTTACTGTATATTTAAAGCGCATACACACATTCCTCATGAAAGATCTACTGTAAAACAATAAAATTCATGTTTGCTTCAGAATTGGAAAAAATA
>QMIH01003011.1:23577-43894 GCA_003987875.1 Clarias batrachus
CTTATTGTCACTTTCTTATAGTAAAGCATATAGTACCCTATGACAACTGAGGTTTTTAGGTGATTAGTACAGAGGAAATCTYAAGTACAACAAAGGGTATGGTATTTTAAAAGATGTGAATAATAATTAAATAATTAAAATATTTCCTCCGCCGCCACCGGATGGGGATTTTTTGACAGCGAATGTTTCWGTGACTATGAGTAGGCATAAGAGGCACCCCATGCAGTAGGYAGAATCTTTCACTCCAACACATAAAAAAATTCCTTACGAATAAAGCCACAGGTCTACAGTATAACACCATCAGTTCACAGACTTAACCACTGTAGTCGTGGTGGTCATTGTCTTTTACCAGAGTTGTCACATTAGCAGCAGAGTCTGCATCAGGTGCTTTTATGATGGTTTCGATCATCGTTGATTCTACTGTGATGACTTGTGTACTTGGTTCTTGGCAAAAGACAGGCAATTATGTTACCAACTTGAATTGGTCCAGTAATGAGTAACAAGGATGCTTTGGAGAAATGTATTGGAGTAAGAGTGAAAGATGCCAGAAATATAAATAACAAAGTACATGTACAGTACGTGAAAACGCAACTTGAACACAACTAGAAAGTATTTGTACTTCATTACATTTSTACTACAGTTTAACGTGACAAATAACAAGTTTTCAACAATATGTGCTTCACTTCTTTTTATTTATTGCCTGACATTTGAAATTGGATTYATTAATTAAAGTGCAACTTTGTATGCTGAATGGCAGTTTAAAATTATGAACATGTGTAAAATCCACAGTCTACAAACCAAAGGTGTTAATYTGTATACAYTGCAAATGAAAAGCATGCATGAATCCCCTAGCGTTAGACAGAGCTGAGAATATTCACCATTATTTTTAATATGTGCAGCCWTCTCCTTTGCTTTTATACAGGTACATTATATTAATATATTTTTAYATCACTGTGGAGACATTTTGACCCACTCTTCTTTGCAAATTTTTTAAATTCAGCCACATTGGAGGGTCGTCCAGCATGAACAGCCATTCAGAGATGGACTTGCTGGTGTGTTTTGGATCATTGCCCTAGTTATGCGGTTTGAGGTCATGAACTGATGACCAGACATTCGCCTTCATTTGCTGATAGAGCACAGAATTCGTGGCAAGTCATACAGGTCCTGAAGCTGCAAAACAGCCCCAGGTTTTATGAAATGCTGTGTTACTTTTACGCCAAATGTAACTGGACGTACACCTTCCAAAAAGTTAAATTTTTTCCCAAAAGTCTTGGGGATAATCAAGATGTTTTGGGCAAAATAAGC
This sequence comes from Clarias batrachus, assembly GCA_003987875.1. Classification (NCBI taxonomy): domain Eukaryota; kingdom Metazoa; phylum Chordata; class Actinopteri; order Siluriformes; family Clariidae; genus Clarias; species Clarias batrachus. The sequence continues at coordinate 24,883 of QMIH01003011.1, forward strand.
CATTGTGTTCTTTTTGGTCAGAAGTGRCTTGTGCTTTGAAACTCTCCCATGGATGCCATTTTTGCCTAGTCTCCTTCTTATTGTTCAATCATGAACAGTTCTTTAGATGTTGTTCTGGGTTCTTTTTGTTTTTAATTTAGTTCATTTGAGTTTATATGCTGCATAGAGTCGTCACGCTGCATAGAGTCGTCAGTCATATTGAGACTTTGTCTGTTCCCTGAGCTAAACAAAAATTTAGAAAGACTCAGAAAGTCTCTTTTAGCAATTTAATTAACATAAAGACCACAAATTCAGTGCACACTGAATGCGCAGCCGGCACCTCTGATCTGAAGCTAGAACTGTTAAATATTAAATCTCTTGCATCTAAAGCAGTTATTGTTAATCCACTTTACTGTTTACTCCAGGTCTCTGTTTAACAGAAACCTGGATTAAATAATACGTAGCTTTWAATGAAGCWRGTTCTCCTGGATACAGTTACACACACCAGCCTCGGCTAACTGGTAGAGGTGGAGGTGTCGCAGTTATTTACAATGATAATCTGACTATCGTACAAACACATGTACAGTACACAAATTTAATGCATTTGAAGTTCTCCATAGTAACATAACAAGTGCAGCTAGTAAGTCTGCTCAGTCGATCCCGCAAATGATAATTTAAAGACCCCCAGGGCCGTACTCTGAATTTCTTTGTGAATTTGCAGATTTCCACTCAAACCTTGTCGTCTCTGTAGACAAATCGTTATTTTAATATTAATTTTGAGAATTCCAGAAGACCCTCTGAGAACAGCATTCATGTCCATGTTGGACTCGGTAGGAGTAAATCAGTGTGTAGTAGGACGCACTCATAAAGCAGGTCACACTTTAGATTTAATAATATTCTTCGGATTAAGTATAAGAAATTTATTCACAATTCCACAGTCTGAAGTTATCTCAGATYACTATCTTGTCTCAGTTGATCCCTATCAGCTGTCCAATTACAGGCCAATATCACRCCTCCCCTTTATCTCTAAGATTCTTGCCATCTCAGGGAGTTTTTCCTTGCCACCGTCGCCCTCAGCTTGCTCATCAGGGACTAAGGGATTATTTGATTATTTTGATTCATACAAATTCACATTTCATACAAACTTAAATAATTCTTTTGAGTGTKTAAAGCTTCTTTGCGACAATGACAATTGTTAAAAGCGCTATACCAATAAAATTGAATTGAATTGAATTGAATTTTATGAGCTCCTGCATGAGTAAGGTTCACCACTGTTCTGTAGATAATGGCTCTCACTGTGTGTTTAGAAATGGCTTTGTAACCCTTTCCAGATTGATCAATTATCTTGTTTCTCTTATGTGTTGCTTTTTGAGATCTTTTTGCGTGCATCACTTTATGGTTTCCATCAAATGTGGTTAATCACAGATCATACATGATTTAGTGAGGGGAGGGGGGGACTACTTGTTCACATAGAGTCAGGGAGGTAGGTTTGGACAGCTTTTTTCACTCATTTAAAAATCATCCAATCATCATTTAAAAACTGCATTTTGTATTATTTACTCTTGTATTATCTTTTTGTAATATTAAAATATGCTAGACCATCTTAATCATTTTAATGTGACAAAAAGGAAAAAAAACAAATAAAATCAGGAAGGGGCCAATATTTTTTAGCACCTGTAGGTTACATGGAAAATATTTTACTCTGATCACAAGGTGTGTTTTTCCTTTTACCAGAGGAAGTGTGGGCTTGTTGCATACTGATACTGTGAAAAGCAAAAGGAAGTGAAATTACTTTAAAAATGGATCGGCTATAACAAGATAACTTCYGTGATAAATTTACACCTTTATTTTACATCGTAAACATGTTGTTTATTTTACATCGTAAAATAAAACAAACAACAATAAAATCATATAAAAAGTTTATTAAAAATCAAAAACATRTTGTGGGTGGAGTCATGTCAAATTTATTCAGAATATGTATTTATTCTAAAATTTGTTTTAATACTTTTGTTTTTCTTTTTAGATCTTTAACAAAAAAAGAACCACCTCTCAATCATTCAATTAATTCATTCTGAAGATTTAACTTACATGCTCATGTGAATTTCTATCATCCACTCGACAGAAATCAATTAAGTGATATAATGAGGAGTTGGAAACATTATATGAGATTTACATCGATGGATCTTGTCCTTATTTTAAAAATCTATTTTAAAAGGTTTACCATTTATGTCTTTAGCATCAACTGGTTCACATGTTGTATCAAAATAATAATGCAGAGGGGAAWTATTTAATTTGTACAGTAAATGGTATTCAGGGTTTTATTCAATGTTTCTATAATAACTGCCATATTTAAAATAATATACGTAAATGTAGATTAAACTGGTATACAAAATAAAGAAAGTGATGAGTTAGAATCTTCACAAGCTTCAGAAATGTTACCTAGAATGAAAATGTTTTAATTAAATAAACAAACAATTTTACAACACTAAAATATATTTTTATTCTTTATTATCAGGTATGAGTTCATTGTAAGTTTTTCTCATTTGAAACCTGACATTTGTACAGTATGTGCYKCAGTCTGAACYTATCAGGTYGGACCCCTGCWTTTCTGAACCACTGYAGCAGCTTAAACTCACCTTCTATCTCACACTTCTGGGCTGAAGAGTCATGAGAGGATGAAGAAGCAGTGGTGGTGAATGGAGGTGGAGATTCTGGACACAAAASTATGTTAACAATAGACAAGCCAACTGTCAAGAATTGTCATCATATACAGTAAAAGAAGAACAGGTGAAATCTGGTACTCACCCTGCAAAGATAATGTGATATTAAAGTATTTAATTGTGTTATTTCTAAATAAGGTTTTCTCCTCATAAATGCCTTCATCTGCTTGTGACAGGTTAACCAAAATGAGACTCATCTTCTGTAAATGAAAATCAACATTCTTGCAGGGCTCTATGCATGTGGTAGTGGTTGGCTTTTTAACCAAATATATCAATTTCTTTGTTAAAGTTTTAGCTGGATATTTAATCCATTGCACACTGTCCACATCTGGACTGAGTCCATAGTGTCCTTGAAGMTCCACTCGCCCATGTAACACTCCAGTCACTCTGTCACCATCAACCCCCCTGCCTGATTAAAAGTTATAAAACATACATTTAAATTCAAAATGAAGAAATGTTTAAATACATCAGATTCTATTACTTGCTTTTGTTTATTGTATACAGATCTTTTAAGGGAAAAAGTCTTACCAACAAATGTCCAAAAAAGCATCACAATAAATAAGTCACCTCTTGGCATTGTAAATATAATCTAGATGAGCACTAAGAACTCTGGTAGGTATGAAAATTCTAACATAATTATTATGGTCAATCATTTAAACTAGAGCAGCTGTGTGGTCTGATGCTTGTCAGCACAGTCATTCTGAAAGTGAGCTGTGTCAGTGCCATGTGGTTTCACAGACAAAAGCGACAAAGGAAAAAACTGTTGGTTAGTGTGAGGTAAAATGGCTTTATTTGAAAATATCCAAGCCTAAACAAATATTTAAAGCAATACATGCATTTTGTACACATTGTATATTCATATACTCCAGTCAGCCATAACATTATAATCGCCTTTCTAATATTGAGTATGTCCCCCCTTTCGCCACCATAACGGTGATGCACTGTTTGTTCTGACACCTTTCTGTCACACATAGCATCAATTTGATCTACACCATGTGCATCAGTTAGCTTTGGCCACTCATGACACTGACRCCAGTTCACCGGTTTTCTTTCCTTACTCTTTGCTCTGACACAGTCGTCTAGTCATCACAATTTGACCCTTGTCAAAGTCACTCAATTCCTCATGCATGCCCATATTTTCTGCTTCCAACACGTCATTTTCAGGGAAAAAAAGGTTTACTTGCTACCTAATATATTCCAACCCCTTTCAGCTGCCATTATAACAAGTAATTGAAAATGTAGCTATTGTGAGAAGGGCCAAATTGTAACTGCAAAAAGGAAGAAAAACTGGTGAAGTCTGAWCCAATAGAAGAGCTACTGTACTKTAGCTCAAATTGATGAAAAGGTTATTGCTTTTTCCAGTAGAAAGTTGTCAGAACACACAGGTGGGTGGGTTCTTAATAAAAAAATTACAGACTGGTGAGAAGTTAAATGAATGCTCCTGCCTCTCACAAGATACTGAGGTCATGGCATTTAAACAAAACACCATGTTACTTTTCTATTGTTCTGTTAGGATTGTGGTTGGAGTGCATGGCATTCACCTGTGTGTGCATCAACTGTGTGTGTTTGTATAAGTGAGCTAGACAGAAAGAGAGAGAAAAAGAGTCATGCAATCAAGAGAGAGACAGAGAATGAAACAAGAAGAGATACATTGAATAAGAGAGKAAAACACTGAGAATGAATTCTTGTAGACTGTCCAAGATGTTCAAACTATTATCCCCTTATATTTACAACTATAGAAATCTGTCCATCAAATAGATAACATTATAATACAGATCCAAAAACCAAGAATGTGTTCTTTACTGTTTTTAGAGCCACAAGGACAACATAGGGGGTCAGTATGCTTAGGGCATGCTTGAATGCTTGAAAGTTTATTTTAAAATTAAGTAATGTTCCAACTATTTAAGCTATAAGTCAGAAGTGAGAAGATCTGTCATGCAGCTTACCCCGTGAAAATATCTTTGATGTCTGATGTAACACAAAGTCAGAACCGCCCACCCCTACTCTACATTTAGCACTCTGCAATGTGTCATTTTGTCCTTTTATTAGAAACAATTACATGTATATCTGTGTAATCATTTTGATACATACAGTACAGTACATATTGCATGTAATATCTAATTTTAGTCTTAAATTTCAAATAGAATTACGGGATTATTATTTTTTTCCCTCTCCAGTCCACATCTTGTTAGAGTTGTCATTCTGTCCAAAAAACATTAAAAATAGAAGATTTACTGAATGCATTTTTATTTCACTGAATTTTATTAATTGCATTACAGCATCAAACAATGGTCAATTTTCAAGGATAAACAGACAATACAGACAAACTGCAGACTTCCTAAGTCCTAATAAGTGCCTCACAGCATTTTATTTAATGCAAGAAATTTGAACATGCAAATTCATTGAGTGCAAACAGTAGCTGCTGAATAGAAGTTTAGAATTAAAAGCATAAATAAATTCACAAACTACATGCACACCGATGTCAGTATACACTACAAATGAAAAGCATACAAGAAAAGCAACAAGTTTGCAGTTCACGGTGCATTTGCAGACATAAAAAGCTTACCCTAGTGTGATGTTGCAAGCAACTGTTTGTTCAACAGATACTTCCTCATACGCTATATTAAACTAACTATTATGACCTGCTGAATTTCCAGAAGGTCAGTTGGTTAAGATRTTGGACTAACAATCGGAAGGTCACATACTTAATGTGATTTTCAGGCATCTCTTTTGGTATGCTTCTAAATTCCCAGCCYCTGYCTTGCTYCTATAGGACGATMTGTTATCAAAGTCAGTTCACAGCCCAAATAATCTGCTACAACTGAGAAGCCGTCATTARAACTTCTCAACTGCAAAAAAAGAAAAGAAAAAGGAAATCCTATTTATTTATGAAAGCCATTACTAAATAGAATTTAGAAAATGTGGTAAGATATATTGAGGATTGTGTAGCATACTGTATGTTTATTCAGTATATCTGTACTGTATATTAAAATGATCATGTCCATCACCTTTCTGTTTTCAGGAGTACATGTCAGGCACTCACTCTCACTCTCTGCATAGCTTTCGAAGCAGTGCTGATGGAAATAGTGACCACAAAGGAAATGCACTGATGGCAGCTCRAGAGGGCTGTTGCACATGCTGCACTTTGTCTTTTGGAAAATATTTGCACTGTAAATAAAAAGAGAGACAGGATGAAAATGTTCAAGTTCAAGTCAAACTGGGACTATAGATTATGTAGAAAAGCAGACCACAGTAATGAGAGAATATTTTATATATAATCCCCTGCTACCCTAATGCACTTATCTCAGTGTTTCACTAGTCCATAGATAACATCAAGTCTGAAAGAATTGGTCAAACTGATTGGTTCACTTCTCCCAGGAACTCCTTTAAAACAGGTAGAAATTGTTTGGAGCAAGTCAAGACAGATTGGGGTGTAGAAATAAAATCTAGCTGAGTTCCTGTAACGTGCAAGTGGTGCAGTGGACAGTATGAGGTCATGCATTGTCCTGCAAAAACAGAATGCTTTTCATGATTTTTTTCCATTAAATGAGAGCGACATAAAAGGAATTCCTGGGAGACCAGCATTTCAGGTATGAAGCAGGCAGTCCGGCATACCGAGAACATTTTCTACCTTGTTGGTATCCAAGCACTAGTAAAATGCTAGAATAAAAGTGCATTAAGGTAGCAGGAGATTATATAGAGAATTAAAAAAAAGTTTTTGCTCTGGTAATTCTGTACAATCAAAATGACAGAATGATCATCAGTTCTGCATAAAGAAATTATACTTAGAATCTTTATAATAAAGTGCAATTTTACATCCAATAAACAGAGCTCAAGAGCAGAATGCATGCATTTGCAGTTTAATAATCCGATAATCTGTAATCACTGAACCTATTGCGGTCAAGTTATGAGTGAGTGTCTGTGCCACACGACCAAAAAAAAAAAAAATCAAGATAGAATACCGCATGCAATCACACATTTAGTAGAATTTTCACAGATTAAAAGAATATGCAAATGTGGGGCATGTAAGGGTAATTCCTTTCCTAATGTGTGGAAATGAAAGTTAACTGTGCTTTAATGTGTGTTTTTTTTTTTACAATTTCATAAATCCAACTTTTTTATACAAACACAAAAACCTCAGATTCAAAGAAACGCCACCACCAAAAAGAGAGGGAAAAAACACATTCAGAAAAAAATAAGTACACTTTATAATTCAGTAAAACTTAGAGCTGTGCATAGCAGCAGTACTTTAAAGTAAATCTTTTTTTTCTGTGAGAGTGTACCAGTCTCCCACATTGTTTTGGAGAATTTCATTACAACATTGCTTCAGTTCGTTGACATTAAAGGGAAATTATTTATGCAGAGCTTTCTTGAGATTCCATCCACAGCATCTCCATGTTGCGTTTATCTACTTTAGCCATTCTCATGGTGATTTGCTGAAATGTTTGGATCACTGTCCAATTACATGACCAAGTGCAATACAATGTGTGAAACGTAAAGACACTCCTTGTATCTTCCTTGCACCATCATTAGAACTGAAAGTAACAAATTACATGCACATTTTAAATTTTTACAATGAGCCTTGACTGAAACTACAACAGGATGTATTCATGTGTCATAACTTACCAGCCAATTTGGCAAAGCATCTAAAAAAGAATTAGCCCCATGTTGCAAACAGGGTGCAGCACCTAGAAGTGTGAAAAACAGTTGAGGGAAAATGCATCTGCTTACTGGCAATGTACCCAGAAGTGGTGGCATGAGGTGATTCTCATCCACAGTATGTATTGGAAAATCTCACTAATGTAAGCCTTGTAGTCTTATTCTTTCCAGTAGTTTTTGTTGTGCATGAGCTGCTGGTACAAAAACATTTAAGTTCTAAATCTTGATACTACTGAGTCTTTCAATTTGTCTATGTGAATAGTGACCAATCAATGGCCCTGAGCTTTTTATACAAGTTACTGTATAACTGTAGACCAGCATTCTTTTTATTTATAAGGACAGATTGTTCATCATCCCTACCGTATTTGCTCCTAACAGATGTATAAGTATTACAAAAGGGTAACAATAATCCTAACAGCGTGCCCTTCTCATACAGAAGGAGGTAGAGCACTCCTTCTTTTAAGTTGTGTATTTGGCCCAGAACCAGCACTTTATCAAATGCCGTGTTTGCACTACTCAGCAGTGACAATGCTGCCCCCTGCAGGTCCTCTTTTTGTAAACGAAAATAAAAGGGGTGTTAGAGACATTACTTAAAATCCTGGCCTTCCTTTGTTCACTCACTCACCATCTATACCACTTTATCATGTATTCAGGGTCACGGGGGGGCCTGAAGCCTATCCTAGGCTTAGGGCACAAGGCAGGGTACACATTGGACAGAGTGCCAATCCATTGCAGAGCATACACACATACACACACTCATTCACACACTATGGGCAATTCAGGAATGCCATTTACCTTAATCTGCATGTCTTTGACTAACTGCTTACATGTACCTTGTAAGACATTGTGGGGTGAAAAAAAGTTCCTGAATGTGAGGTTTCCAGTGTGAAGCAGGGATTAGGAAGCATGATGGTCTGAGGTGCTTGGATGTTGTCCTCTGGTAGTTGTTCCTCTGAAGTAATGGTTTATCTGCCACAATTTGACCATGAAAGCCTGACTCATGCAGACTTCTATAAACCGTCTGTTATTGAAATCTTTCTGCGACTTGAACTGTGAGAAGCATTTACAGTATCTACTCTAATCTGAGGCGCTGTAAACCGGTGGTTTCTGAGGCTTGGTAATTCTAATACACTTATCCGCTTCAGCCGGGTGGTCCTCATGAGAGTCAGTTTCATCATAGCATTTTGCTGACTGCATATGGGGATACATTCAAAGTTCTAAAGATTTCTCGGATTGACCAACCTTCATATCCTAAAGTGATGATGGACCGTCTTTTTCTCTTTACTGAGTGTTACCCATTATATGGATTTGGCTACTATGGATTTATAGTAGCACTAATGGGGCTATTGACTCTGTGTTTGCAGCCTGTTTTTTTAGATGCTTTGCTAAATTGGTTGGCAAGTTATGACACATTAACACATCCTGTAGTAGTGTGTGTGTGTTTATGTGAAGGATGTGTGCACTGCATCCCCTATTGGGAAAAAAAAAGAAAAGAAAAAGAACATTCTAATAGCAGATCATACAAAGGCTTTCCTTTCATTCTTTCTATCTTTGTATTTACTCCCTCCTCACAAACCAACAAGGTGCATYCTGCAACCTAATCTATAGGAGAGCATAAACACTCAAATGTACTCGRGTACGGAACAATAATAACAACATGAATTCTAGCCAGTGTTGGAGTGGGGCATGGGATCAATCGAACCAGATCATATTACAAATCAATTTTCATTTGTGTGAAAACTGGCTATGGCTCCCTGCTGACAATGACCACAGGGAGGAGCTACAGGCTACACTGTCCTCAAGCATGAGTTAACATTTTATAGTAGTATATAGATTCTATTTCTACAAGGTTACATTTTAGTGATGGGAACTTTGGATCATTTTAGTGACTCGGGTATTTGAGTCAAAATGAATGTATCTTTTTATCAGTCATTTAGTTCATTTCCTTCTTCTGATTAGAAATAAAATAAAATGTTACATTTTCAATAAACAGACCCCCAACATGTCTACATACACAAATTTTCGTTATAGTTCCAGTAATGAAAATATTACAATGCAGCCTAGGAGTAAGTAGCTCACCTCTCATATCTTCTGGTCAGAATCGTTCGTTCTTTTGTCACGTGATTATTATAGACGCTAAGCAGTGAATTACACAGGAAACAGAATTGAACATTTCTTCTCATGAGTCTTGTAGTCCGAGTCAATCATTCTTTTGACTCTATTGCACAGCATAGCATCTATGGGAGTCACGTGACCAAAAAACAAATGATTCGGACCAAAAGGCTCAAACTTATTTCTGTTGATGCTTTGCCCATGTGCACCCAGTAGAAAATGAACGAATCACTCTTTGAGACTACTCGTTCTAGAACAAACCATTCATGAATGACCCATCACTAGTACATTTGTACAAAGAGTTATACTGTCCTCATAACCACAGTTTGGGGCTGTTTCCTTCAAAATCACAAGGATTTTGCTGTTTTAAAGCATGACAGGATAAGAGAAGTTGAAATATGGTTTCGAGTTGCATTTATTTTTATCATCTGTGTTGCTTATTTAAGTTTTTATGTTACTTTATAAGCTTTGGTTGCATAAGTAATATTTAATTTATTCACATCTGTGTACAATAAATTGTTTCACATCACATTTGTATCATTCTGTTCATGAGCTTTGTTAGTTCACGCACAAATTCAACTAGTATCAGTTTTTAAAATAGACTTAAATATTTAAATGTGTTAATTGATTTTATTGTCTTATATTCCAACTGTGATTTTAGATATATGCTTTATCACTGATTGGATTGGGGCTAATTTTTCTTTCCATATTACCATATCTGTTTATGAATATTTACTTCAGTAACACTAAAGTAAAGGATCATACTTGAAGGTGATACTTAAGTATTTAAGTATCCTAATAACGTTCCAATTATTAGAATTATAATTATTATACCATTATCTTAATAATACTTAAGTAAAATTCCAAGTATCTTAGCAGAAAATTACTTTGCGTGGGTGAGTCAAAAATGATCTGCACTCCGGTTATATTAAAACTTCTGTTCGTCACACTGTCTTAATCAATCCCTTTCTGTTCAAGGCTACTGTCTCCCCAGTCCTTGCTGTGCAGGTGTGAACATGTTACAATAGTTAATTTGTAACTGCAGTGAAAGCACAAAAGTATTTTTGTGGTAGCATGTCAAAAGAATGTCCCGTTTGTGATTTGCACAAAAGAAGAGCAGCATGCAGTGATTAATTTTTTGTGGTCTGAGGATGTACACGGCGCAAAAACAACTCACAGAAGAGCATAAACAGAAGCGTTTTGATATCTGTAAACATAATTTGAACCGATACTCTAAGGACCATGAAGGTTTTTTTTAAATAGAATTATTACTGGTGATGATACATGAATTCATCACTACGAGTGTGAGAATAAATAACAAGAGTCTGGAAAGCAAAAAATTCTCAGTCACCGACCAAGAAGAAATTCAAAATTCAACCATCAGCTGGAAAATTTATGCTTACTGTTTTCAAGAATTCTGTAATCTGTCACTAATTAAAATATGTAACGTTACCTGAGGAAACACTGTGCCTGCAGTTAGCTATAACACAATCAGATGAGCATGTTTCAGTATTTTGGCAAGTGTTTAAGAATTTGGTGTTAAATTAATTCCAGGGAAAACATCAGTAATGTAGTTTAGCCTGCCCTTCACATTAGTCAGATATCTGAACAGGTTCATGATATGAACTAGCAAACTAACTAACAATAAATTTGCTGTAATTTAACTGACCATATGCTTTTTCACATTGGATGGGGAGTTTTTGAATGCCAATTTAACACTATCAGTTTACAGAGTTCAACACTATAATCGTGGTGGTCGTTGCCTGTTGGTTAGCAGCAGAGTCTGCAGTAGGTGCTTTCATGATGGTTTCAGTCATTGTTGATTCTACTGTGATGATGAAATAAGCCTTCTGTACTTGGTGGTGTAGAAAAGACAGGCATTTAGTCACCAACTTGAACTTTAACAAAGATGCTTTGGAGAAATTTATAGGAGTAAAAGTACATAGTTTACTAACAAAATATAATAATGTAAAAGTGAACGTTGTCAGAAATATAAATAAAAAAAACAAATGAAAGTAGGAAATACTATTTGAATACAGAAAGAAAGTATTTGTACTTGATTACATTTCACCAATGGTTTTGTTAACGTGACAAAAACTGCATATTTCAACAATGTGTGCTTCAATGCCTGAAATTTGACCTTGCATTTAATAACCATTACAATCTTTGTATTCTGAATGGCAATTTGTATGGCAACAACATGCACAATAAATGAAGAATATGTTTTTCCTTTTACCAGAGGTAGTGTGGGCTTGTGGTATACAGATTCTGTGCAGAGCTAAAAAAAAAAAAAGTGACAACACTTTAAAAATTTATTGCCTATAACAAGAAAACTTTTGTGTAATAAATGGGGGTTCTTCATACATTGCAGTAGTAGTATCTTCATGCATTGCAGTAGTTTTCAATTTTTTTTACCTAAAATAAAACAAACAAACAAAAATAAAATCATCTGAAGAGTTTTCTAAAAGTCAGCATATTTCAGCATATGCATTTTATTCTAAAATCAGTCCTATGGCTTCTGTTTATTCTTAGATATTTAACAAAGAAAGAACCATCTCTCTATCACTCTGCACATTCATTCATTCATTCATTCAATTAATTACAAACATTTAGCTTGCTGTACATTCCCAGGTGAATCTCTATCATTCATGAGCCAAAATGAGTTACGTGATATAATGAGTTGACACCACTACGAGATTTACTCCTATAGACCTGGTTGTAAATCACCTGCTGGTATTTATTAAAATGCTAAAATTTATGTCTTTAGCATCAGCTTGATTATGTGTTGTATCAACATCATAATGTACAGAGAAATGATTTATTCCTACAATAAATGTTTATATTCAATGTTCCTTTAATGACCACAAATTTTAAATAATATTTGCAAACATAAGCTGGTAAATAAAACATAAAGAGTGATGAGCAAGAATCTTCATAAACTGTAAACATTTTACCTAGAATGAAAACGTTTTAATTAAAAAAACAGAAAGTTATTAATAATTTTTCGGCGAATGTTTAAGACATTATAACGGCTGACCCGCTTGAATTTTGCATCCTCAATGTCTTTAGATCTCTTTGGCCCGGTTTGGTGACGATTGTATAAATACCCTAGGAGGTGCGTTTTTGCGAACAACCCAAAATAACCGGCCTCCTGTTGAGTTTAGCCCAGGACATGCRAAACTTGTTTGGCTCAATGAGCTCTAAATGTGTACCGAGTTTTGTTTGCCTACATGAAAGTGTGTATGAGCTATGCAGCAAATCTTGTTTGGGGCCCCTGAGGGCCCCGGGCCATGCGACTCTCAGGCATCCTAATGGCAGCAGACTCCAACCTGTCTGCCAAGGTTCATGAGGTTTCGAGCATGTTAAGGCCCCCGAAAAGTCCAAAAGGGTGAGAATTTTTTTTTTTTTTAATCCTTAGGAAAACAAGAGGGTCCGGCACACCTATAGTGCTTGGGCCCTAATAATTCTACTTCTGCTACAAGAGAAGCTTGAGAAGATGCATGTCGATACCTCCACTACCTCCTTGATCACCAACTATCTGACAGACAGACCACAGTTTGTAAGGTTGCGGGAATGTATGTCAGAAAAAAAGTGATCAGCAGCACCGGTGCACCGCAGGGGACAGTACTCTCTCCTTTTTTCATTTACATTATACACATTGGACTTCCAGTACAACTCAGAAACCTGTCACTTGCAAAAGTTCTTGGATGACTCTGCAGTTGTGGGGTGTGTCAATGGTGGTCAGGAAACAAGAGTACAGAGGCCTAGTGGACAGCTTTGTGAATTGGTGTGAGAGGAACTATCTCATCCTGAATGTGACTAAGACCAAGGAGATGTTGGCGGCTCTCAGGAAGAGTCTAGCCCGAGCACAGTCCACAGTCTGGRGTGAGGAGGTGGTGGAGAACTACAACTACTTGGAGTTCACACTGACAACAGATTGGACTAGAAATGCAACACAGATGCTGTCTATAGGAAAGGACAGAACAGACTCTACTTCTTGAGGTCCTTTAATGTCTGCAGCAAGAMGTTTTCAAGATCTTTTATCAGTCTGTTGTGACAAGTTCGATGTTATTCGCTTCCATCTGCAGGGGCAGCAGCATCAGAATCAGTGACCCAAAGAAACTCAACAAACTCATAAAGCAGGCTAGGTTAATACTGGGCACTCTCCTGGAATATTTGGAGCTTGTAGTGGAGAGAAGGACGTTACACAAACTGTTAACCATCATGGAGAACACCTAACAATCCCTTCCATAACCTGCTGGCTAACAGCGGATCATTTACAGTAAGAGAATGCTTCAGTTCCACTATGACAAAGAAAGCTACAGGAAATCTTTTCTGCCATCTGTTCTGCCCTGTGTCAAGAGAGGGATCTCCTTCTCTGACATTACACAAAAAATATGCTCATATACATTCTGACTTTAATACACTATGGACATTTRCATAGACATTTTACATTGAACATTTAATCTCTCAGGTGCTCAAGGAGTCCACCTCTTGATAATAATATTTTTTATATCTAAAACGTGATTGTGAAGGTGAAGCAGATGATGAAGTAACTGTAACCCTACTTTTGTCCCACCCTGTATATAATAATGTAATTTTAATTTCTTGTACTTTTCTTTTGATTCTGTAAAGCTGCTTTTAGACAATGACAATTTTTAAAAGCACTATACAAATAAAATTTTATTGAATTTAACTCCATTATACGGGCGATATGCCAGCTGATTAAAAAAAAAAACAGCCAAAATGAAGAATTGTGAAAGTACTTGGTACTGGAACAACTCAACATAAACAGAAGTGTTTAGATATCTGTAAACAAAATCTGAACTGATACGAGAAGGTGACGAGACATGGATTCATTCTAAGCGTCTGAATCCAGATTCTGTGTAAGCGTCAACACGGAAAGATTAGATGCTTACACGGCAGTGTATGGAATGCAAGCATCCTCAATCAAAGGTCAAGATGTAAGAAAATTATGCTTGTAGTTTTCTGGGATTCTTAAGGGACAGTACATTATCAGAAAAAAGGTTTAACAATCAACAATGAGATGCTTATTGAAGAGCTGGATTAACTTTGGATTGGATTAACCACAGAGGACTCCTATTCAAGTGCTTTGTGWTCTTGCATGACAATGCACAGTCGCACACTTTTGCAGAGTGTTGACAATATGTATAAATGTGAGCGGAAGTGTGCGGGCATGCAAATGTGTTAAAGCGCCCTCCTTATAGTCCTGATCTTGCTCCATCGGACCTTCACCTTGTTTGGTCCYCAAAAAGGAAATCTTTCTCAAAGCCATTACCACACAGAGTTTAGAAAATGTGGTGATATATTGAGGCATGTGTTGCACATGTTTATTCAGTGTGCCTGTCTATTAAAGTGATCATGTAGATCTTGTTTCTGCTCCTGTGCCCGTAACATGTCCATCACCTTTCTGTTTTCAGGAGTACATGTCGGGCACTCACTCTCACTCTCTGCATAGCTTTCRAAGCAGTGCTGATGGAAAGAGTGACCACAAAGGAAATGCACTGATGGCAGCTCGAGAGGGCTATTGCACATACTGCACTTTGTCCTTTGGAAAATCTTTGCACTGTAAGCAAAAAGAGCGAAAGGATGAAAATATTAAAGGTAAACCTGGCCTTAATTATGCAGAAAACAGGCCGCAGTAATGAGAGTAAAAACGACTTTTATTTCTCTATAGAATCCCCTGCAACCCTAATGCGATATACCTCATATTGATTTATTTTTAAACAATTAAAAAAATTATGAATAGAGGACAAAATGTTTAGTCAGTCCTGCATGAAGAAATTACACTTTACAATGTATGAGTTTTTATAATGAAGTGCAATTTTATATCCAATAAACAGAGTTCAAGAGCAGAATGTATGTGTTTATTAAAGCCACAGCATCCTTAGTAGTGTTACCTGSTGCTGAGTTTYTGGATCTCAGGACGCAGGTGTGCAGTCTCCTCATGGTACTGCTGAATCTCTCTCTCATCTTCTTCAATCTGCTTGCCCTCCCTTATGTGTGAGTGTCAGTACTTGTACTGCAACAAACAAAGAAACAAAAATGAAGATAGTATATGAGATGGAAAAGATTAAGGGGGGACCATATACATAAATCAGGTAGAAAAAAACAAGTATGCTCTATAATTCAGTAACATTTGGAGCTGTGTTTAGCAACAATAACTTGAAGTATTTTTTTATTTGAGAGTGTATCAGTCTCTCACATTGTTTTAGAGAACTTTTCTTTACAGCATTGCTTCAGTTCATTGATCTTCTASGGAAATTATTTATGTAGAGCTTAACTAAAGCAGAGATAAATACACTGAGTTTCCTTGCATTAAAACAGAAAGACTAAATTAAGTGCCACATGTGCCTGGGCTGCAACTACAAAAGAATGTGTTTATGTGTCATAATTTACCAGCAAAGGCGGCGGGGTGGTGTAGTGGTTAGCACTGTTGCCTTGCCCCTCCAGGATCTGGGTTCGATTACCGGCCAGGTTTGATTCCAACCTCTGTGTGCATGGAGTTTGCATGTTCTCCCCGTGCTTGGTGGGTTTCCTCTGGGTACTCCGGTTTCCTCCCACAGTCCAAAGACATTTAGGTTAGGTTAATTGGCRTTCCCAAATTRGCCGTAGTGTGAGTGTGTGCGCCCTGYGATGGATTGCCACCCTGTTCAGGGTGTGCCCTACTGTAAGTCTTCTGGGATAGGCTCCAATGGTGGCCCTGAGCATCTTATACAAGTTACTATATATTGTGACCAAAATTATTTTTATTTATAATGACAGATTGTTAATCATCCTTACCATATTTGCTCCTAACAGAGAAAATAAGTATTACCTACAGTGTGCCCTTCTCATACAGGTAGAGTTGCCCTTCTTAAAGTTGGGCATTTGGCCCAGAACCAGCACTTTATCAAACACTAKGTTTTCACTCCTCAGCAGTGACAATACTGACCCCTGTAGGTCTGTCTCTTTTTAAACGAGAATAAAAGGGGTGTTGGAGACATTACTTAAAATCCAGGCCTTTCTGTGTCAATATACTTTATTGTCTAATTTATCTTAAACTCTATATCATGTGAAGATATTCACTTCAYTATAGAGCAAAATCAGTTTTCCCATTGAGTTCTGTAATYTTGCAAATACCATGTACCAGTTAGGACACACCCTTTCATTGAATGTTTTTTCTTTATTTTATTATTGTTATAAATTCTACTATCAATTATTGTAATMAAGAAMTCTTTTTCTTGATTACAATTCTATATTTGTCATCATTTYAATGTCTTCAGTATATACTTTTTTAAATATTAATACTCTCAGTCAGCCTCATGAAAAACAATCTTGAAAAATTCCTGAGCACACAGTTTTGTCATTTTGAGAGCAGACAAAGCACTCTATGTGCGTGCAGTGTCTTCTCTGTATGCGTGCAACATCCTTTTTTTGTGCATGCTCGACTCTATCAGGTGGCATTATCGACGGCATAAACAAAGCATTGTAAATAAAGGTTTATAAATAAAGCTATATTTATACCTTTTTTATTTTAGTCAACATTAGTCTAACGATGACCTACTGTATATGGATAAATAGATAAGTGAATAAAAACACACAATGGACAAATGTAACTGGTGTCATGTCGCATACACGGAGGGCGGATGCAAACGCAGGTTGCACAAGCACTTTTATTTGAGTTCAATGAAATGTCCCANACTGGAACAACTCAATATAAACAGAASTGTTTCGATATCTGTAAACAAAGTTTGTACCGATACGAGACATGGATTCATTACTATGAGTCTAAGCATCAACGGCAGTGTATGGAATGCAAGCATCCTCAATCAAAGGCCAAAATGTAAGAAGTCAGCTAGAAAATTTATGCCTATAGTTTTCTGGGATTCTTAAGGGACAGTACATTATCAGAAAAAATGTTGAACAATCAGCAATGAAATGCTTATTGAAGAGCTGAATCCTAAACTTTGGATTAAACACAGAGGATTCCTATTCAAATGTTTTGTGATCTTGCATGACAATGCCTAGCCGCACAATTCTGCAGAGTGTTGACCATGTGAGCGGAAGCGTGAGGGCATGACAAAGGTGTTAAAGCATCCTCCTTATAGTCCTGATCTTGATCCATTGGACCTTCATCTTGTTCGGTCCCCAAAAAGCAGCCCTACGAGGATGACGATTCACTTCTGACGAAGAGGTAATGACTGCGGTACATTTGTGGCTCGCAGCTGATCAACATTTTGTCTTCAAGAGTTTTGTGCTTAATTTCCAGCGAAAACATCACTAGTGTAGATATGTAATTTATGGCTCTACTAAATCAATATTAAGTTAACCGACATTGTTTTTAATGGCAATATTTCAGTGACTTTCGGTAGGCATTAGAGAGGCCTCATCCAGCTGGAAGAATCTTTCAATTCACACAGAAACACACAAAAATGTTTCTTGCAAATCATGCCACATGTGTATAACACTATTATAAGTTCAGAGTTCAACACTGTAGGGGCTTTCATGATGGTTTCAGTCATCGTTGATTCTGCTGTGATGATGACGTGGGCCTTCTGTACTGGTGTGTAGAAAAGACAGGCATTTTGTCACCAACTTGAATTGGTGCAGTAATGAGTAACAAAAATGCTTTCGAATGTATAGAAATAAAAGTATAGAGTTTATTTTTGGAAATGTAATAGAATGAAATGAAAGATGCCAGAAACAAAAATAACAAATTAAAGTAGAGGTAGGTGGAAATGCTATGTGAATACAGCAAGAAAGTATCTGGACTTCATATTGTATTCCTATTACTGTGACAGATAAGCTGTTGTCGGACATTGCTTTTTATTCTGAAGTTGATGCTGCATTTACATTGCATGATGATTTTGCAAAATCGATTCGCTCTAGATTATATCCTTGCACAACAGTTGTAGTGCAGTTGTAGGTCCTGAATGCTGTATGGACATCTTTGACCGTACTTTAAACCTTTTTGTTTAAAACTTGTTTGTTAAAAATTTAGAGGAGTTAAGTGATGGTGTTATACATATGATCAAGTTAACAGTTGACTGATCTAGGGACCTGGCAAGGTTTCTGGTGGATATATGGTGGTGAAATTCCATTAGCGTTCATGTTTTTGCTTTTCATTCTTCGGTTAGCATATGTTGCTGTTTGTTTTTTTCTTTATTTTATGCTTGATACGTGGGTAGAAGTGTAAGTCCTATTCCGTTTTGGAATATAAAAATGGGTAATGGGTATGAATGGCATGGCCAGTAATTACAGTTTGTAATATATATTTTAAACAGTTAGTTTTGCTCTTATTGAATGCCTTTAGGGCAGCTATGGGGGGGGGATTGAGGGGGGAATTTATTTCTGACATTCTTTAATATTTGATATGTGTCACGCTTCTGGGTTGTTCGAGGCATAAACGCAGAGGATCCAGATGGTTCAGGGAAACGATATTTATTTATATTAAACATAAACACAAAACAGGGAAATAAATGAAACAAACATACTTTAATAAGGAAACGTAACTAAAACACGAATAAAACAAACAAGAG